>JAHLJT010008756.1:35142505-35265472 GCA_031308135.1 Acheta domesticus | reverse complement strand
ACACTCCTTCCAAGATCATACACACTCGTTCCAAGATCATACGCACCATAAGACAGACACAATAAAATAACAAAAATGTTGAAAAAATTAAGAAAATCCATAGGGTACTACATTTGACCCACAAAAATGGCCGAAAATGATTAAAAAATTCTGTTGAAAATAAAAATTGATAAGATATAAATATGAGTATTGAAACGATGTCGAAAAATAATTTTTCTTCTAAAATAAATAGGATGAATACTACTAGTGAAGAAAGTTTTAGAGAGTGAGACTAGAAATAGTCAAGCTAATATTTGTCCTGACTTTGGACACCATGTCAGTTCGTAAATTACAAAAATTATGTGAAGCAAATAACATCTATGGCTGCACAACTCGAAACAAGGAAAAACTAATTTCAAGATTAACTGATTACTTTAACCACACCATACGAATCAAGAAACCTATATTCAATGTCACTTTTACAACTTCAATCGTTCTGCAAAGCAAATAAAATTAAAGGTTACGCAAAATATTCGAGAGATGCTCTAATTAAACACATGATTCAATCAGAGGTTAAACCATATCTACTTACACAATTACCTTTTTACTATAAAGATGATGAGAATACATTCATCAAACCTACAACACGAGACAAATTAAATGTGGTTAAGAAAGAAGAATCCTTTAGAAGTAGACTAGAACATGGACATTTGAACAAACAGAAATGAAACCTTCTGATGATCCTGTTATAACATTTTTAAAACGAATAAGTAATGGTATGATTAAGAAAATTGAAAGTTCTCTTTACAAACGCAATGGTCTTAAGACTAATGTACTATTAACATGTGATTATAAGAAGGGAAATGAAATACAAGAGTTCAACTTCAAAACTAAAAATGAAATAATCTTTGAATCGACTAATTTAAAAAGATATATGAAACGAATTAGAACACAATTACTACGAGAGATGAGTGAGTTCCAAGGAAGAGGTTCTGGCTGGTCTCTTCATAAAATTAATATGCTTGAATTAAGGACTTAACCAATTCAGACCTTATGGAGGTAGTTCCTACTTTGATCTTCCAAACTTTATTAAATCGAAAAAAGCCGTACTTAATATCAAAAATAAAGACAACAAATGTTTTTTGTATTGTTTAAAAGCTTATTTACATCCTGTTCCACGCGATCAAAATCCTCATAGAGTTTCTAAATATATTAACATACAAGATGATATTGATAAGGCGTTTGAAGATATAACATTCCCAGTAGCACTAAAAGATATTCGAAAGATTGAAAGAAGAACAGGATTACAAATAAACGTGTTTGGTTATGATTCGAAAGAAAATATTTATCCTCTATACCCATCCAAAGCAAGAAAACCTTCTGAAAAATCTGTTGATCTCTTACTAGCAACTAAAGGACCAAAAAGACATTATTGTTTGATTCGAAACCTTTCTCGTTTAGTAGCTTCTCAAATAAACAAACATGATCATAAAAGTACATTTGCAGAGGTTGTATGCTCCACTTTAACAACGAAACTAAATTTAATAATCATATACAAGACTGTTCTAATAATGAAGCTGTAAAAATAATAATGCCAGAAGAGGGTTCAACCATTTACTTTAAAAACATTCAAATACAATGAGACTTCCTTATGTGATCTATGCCGACTTTGAATGTCTAAATTGTAAAATCGAATCTAATAATCAAAATTCAACTAAACAAACAATTAAAATGTCAAAAACATGAACCATGTAGTTTCGCTTACTGTGTTATTAAAAATGGATCATTGACCGAATTTAAACAAT
Source organism: Acheta domesticus (assembly GCA_031308135.1). Taxonomy (NCBI): domain Eukaryota; kingdom Metazoa; phylum Arthropoda; class Insecta; order Orthoptera; family Gryllidae; genus Acheta; species Acheta domesticus. The sequence continues at coordinate 35,263,688 of JAHLJT010008756.1, read as the reverse complement.
ATAGAGGCTCTGATGCTCCCAAACATTTCATTGAAAACCTTATAAACGAATCGAAAAAAATAAAACAAGAATATGAACAAAACATTCCTTTAAATATGACTGAAGAAGATGAAGCTTTATTTGATTGTTCAGAAAGATGTACTTACTGTAAGCAAACATATACAAGCGAAAATCATAAGACTAGGCACCACGATCATCTTACAGGCGAGCTTATAGCACCAGCTTGTAATAACTGTAATCTTAAACTTCAACTACCAACATTTGTCCCAGTGTTTATGCATAATCTTAGTGGTTATGATTCTCACTTGTTTATTAAAGAATTAGGATGTACAAATGAAGATATAGATCTTATTCCAAACAATGAAGAAAAATATATAACGTTTACTAAACATGTTAAAGAAGGTGTTAATTTAAGGTTTGTTGACTCATTTAGATTTATGTCAAAATCACTTGCCTCTTTAGCTAAGAATCTTAAACCAGAACAAATAACACATACAAGAACATTCTTTGAGGATGAATCATTAAAACTTGTAAGCAGAAAAGGTGTTTACCCTTATGATTATATGGATTCATGGATAAGTTTAATGACACACAACTTCCAAATATTCAACATTTTTTTCAACAGTCTTGAACAAGAAAACATAACAAAAGAAGACTATGAACATGCGAAGAAAGTTTGGAATCATTTTAAGATGAAAACTATGGGTGACTATCACGATTTGTATTTGAAAACTGATGTGTTACTATTAGCTGATGTATTTGAATGCTTTAGAACTACGTGTATGAAAGCTTATGATTTGGATCCTGCATGGTATTATACAAGCCCTGGGTTAGCTTGGGATGCAATGTTAAAAATGACTCGAATAAACTTAGACATGTTAACGGACTATGATATGATTCTAATGATTGAAAAAGGTATAAGAGGCGGAATTTCTCAATGTTGTCAAAGATATGCTAAAGCTAACAATAAGTATATGAAAGACTATGATCCAAATGAAGAAAGTACTTACCTAGCCTACCTAGATGCGAATAATCTTTATGGTTGGGGAATGAGTCAGTTTTTACCTTACAAAGACTTTAAATGGCTAACTAAACAACAAATAAATGAACTTGATATTAAAAACATACCCAAGAATAGTAAAACCGGCTTCATTTTAGAAGTAGACTTAGAATATTCTCAAAAGTTACATAATAAACATAAAGACTTTCCATTAGCTTTAGAAAACATGTGTCCGCCAGATACTAATCAACCCAAACTACTAGGAACTCTATACAACAAAGAAAAGTATGTTATCCACTATAGAAACCTTCAGCAGTGCTTAAACTAGGATTAAAGTTAAAGAAAATCCATAGAGTAATTATATGTCTGTACAGGACAATTTTAGACAGTCACAAAATTTAGACAAAATGAAGTGAACAAAACCAAATTGTCCATCAGTCAGCCCATAAGACAAAATGATTAAAGAATTATGAGCAAATGAATTGACCAATTGTTAATTCACAAGTCAAAATGTTCAAATGATCAGACCCGGTAAAACGCAGGGAGAACGATGTATATGCATAATAATAATGAAATTTAAAAAATGAAGAAAAAATTAAGAAAATCCATAGGGTACTACCTTTAAGTTCCAAAAATGGTCGAAAAATGATTAAAAAAATTTTGTTGAAAATAAAAATTGATGAGATATGAATATGAGTAATGAAACGACATCCGAAAATAATCTTTCTTCTAAAATAAATAGGATGTCTAGAAATAAATCAATTAATAGTGCGAATGTGAGTGTAAATGAGAGTGTGATTTTAGATTTAAGTAAACGGTTTACTCTTCCAAGATTAAGGGAAACCGCCAAAACATTAAAAGTCAAACACTATTACAAACTAAACAAAACAAAATTGATTAGTCAAATTTATGACTTAGCCCGATACGTTAGAAACCATTCTAATTCCAAAGAAGATATTAAAGACAAAAACCGTAAGGAACTTATTAAAATAGCAAAAAAACAAATGTAAAAGATTATTATAGAATGAGTACAAAGAAACTTATAAAATCAATTGATAAGGACTTTAAAGTCAAAACATTCAATATACCAGAAAGATTCTATACACACGATCGATTAGAAAGTCAAGTTTTACCCGCAACTTTTCCATTTAACAAATCATTATTTGAATCAGAACAGATCAAGTTTAATATAATTGAAACAAGTGAACCAATTTACAATCACAAATTCAAATTATATACAACTGAATACAAAATAAAATTAACAAATATAAAAGGAGAAACAATATCACAAACCATAAAAAGTATGTATACTGCTTTAGACGAAATGCTTGAACAAGCTAAAAACAAATCCAAATATCAGAAAGGAGATAAACTTAGAGTAATAGTACATAACAACGGTTTCTGGACTAAAACAATTTCTACACCAATAACAAATGAAATTAATTCTCGAAATGTGTTGGAACATATTCAAAGAATTTTAACTTCTGACGAATCAGTTGATATTGAAGAAACAACATTCAACATACAAGTTATTAATATGCCTAGAGGAGGTAAAACAAACAGAAAAATGCTGAACATAGATGAAGACAAAAGAATTAAAAGATGTATAACTGAAATAAAGAACGACGATAACCTTTGCTGCCCAAGAGCTATTATCACTGCTTTAACATACCAAACAAATAACATACTCCATAAAGAGCTTACTGAAAACGAAATAACATACATACGAAAAGGAAGAAAATTACAAACAACATTAGCCATAGAATTATGTAACCAATTAGAGGAATATAACGAAGAAGGATTTACCCTTGAAGATATTAAACGATGCGAAGAACTTTTAAATATTCAGATAAAGATTGTATGTGCTGAAAACTTTAATTCACTCATATATAAAGGTAAAGAACGTGAAACTAAAATCTATCTATACAAGAACGGTAATCATTTTGATGTAATAAATAGTATGCAAGCATTTATCGGAAGTAATTATTATTGCCACAAATGTGATAAACGATTTAACACAGAACACAAATGCAATCCAACAAACCAACCGCAATGTAACTTATGCTTGAAACCTAAACACGAAGAAGAAGAAAATAAAATTTACTGTGTTGACTGCAACCGTTACTGTTACAATGAAACCTGCAAATCTAACCATAAAAAGCGTATGTGAAAAGATTTATAAATGTAAAAACTGTAATAAAATTATCAACCGATCAGAGGAACATAAATGTGGTTATTATTTCTGTTCAAATTGTAAAATGGAAGTCCGAGAAAATACACATCAATGTTTTATGCAAAAACGTAAACAAAAAGGTGGCAGATGTAATGATAAAATCGAATGCGTGTGTAATATAACTGAAGAAGAATTAACTATTACAAAACTGTTTCTTATGTTGTTCCGAATATGCGGCCTAGTAGAAGATGGTGAGACGCTAGTAAGAGAAAAACAAATGTATGAAACCTTGTCTAAATGGAACAAGCTTAAACCGGTCTTTAATAAGTTTAACAATGACAAAATAACAGAAGAAAAGTTGAAACAACAGGTGAAAGAATCTTTGATTTCTGAAATTAAGAAGATCAACAAATGTAATTACACTGAAAAATACATATTCTTTGACTACGAGGCACAACAACATTTAGGAACACATAAAGTTAACTATGTAGTAGCACATGATTTTGAAGGTAACAAGTACTACTTCGAGAACAATGATGATTTTTGTAAATGGTTGATTTCTAAACAACATAGTAATTACACATGTATAGCACATAACGCCAAAGCCTATGACTCGTATTTTGTTCTTCAATACTGTGTAAAAAACGCTTTGAAACCTTACACAATTTATCAAGGATCTAAACTTATGTTATTAGAAATAGAAAAGATAAACTTAAAAATTATCGATAGTATCAACTTTGTTCCACAACCACTAGCATCATTTTCTAAGACATTTGGTTTTGAAGAACTAAAGAAAGGTTATTTCCCACACTTATTTAACAAGCCAGAAAACCAAAATTATATTGGACCTCTTCCAGCAACTAAATACTACTCACCAAGAACAATGAAGAAAGAACAAAGAGAACAATTCCTTAAATGGCACAAACAAAAACAACAAGAAAATTACATATTTGATTTTAAGAAAGAATTGAAAGAATACTGTGATTCAGATGTTGATATTTTACGAAGAGGATGTATCGAATTAAGAAACCAATTCCTTAACATTGACTTTATGACATTCCATCATCGATCCTTTTCAATACTTAACCACAGCTAGTGTATGTATGGGAATCTATAGATCAAAGTACTTAAAAGAAAAAACCATCGGTGTGATTAAAGAAGACAAAAAAGAAATGTATTCTAAACAATCTATTGCTTGGCTTAACTCCTTTAAAAATCCAAACATTCAACATGCTTTAAACAACGGAGAAGTAATAATTTGTGGATCAAACGTCGACGGTTATGATTCTAAAACTAAAACAATTTATCGATATCACGGCTGTTTCTGGCATGGTTGTAAAGAATGCTATAAAGAAGATACAATCAATAATGTTAACCACGAAACCATGACCAAACTTAAATCATAACTTAAACCAAACTTAAATCATAAAACAGTATTAAGAACACAACAACTCAAGAACAACGGTTATAATGTTATAGAAACCTGGGAATGTAAATGGACGAAAGACAAACGTTACAAAGAACTAATGAACAAATCAAATGTTATAGAGAAACTTAATTTTCGTGATGCATTCTTTGGCGGCAGAACAAATGCTTCAAAATTAAAAGTTGTCAACAAGAAATTAAAATACATCGATGTGTGTAGTTTGTACCCAACGGTTTTATATTACGATCCTTTTCCAATAGGTCATTCAACAACAATAACAAACATAAATCCTAAACACTATTCTTTTAAAAACTACTTCGGTTATGTGAAATGCAAAGTTCTACCACCACGAAAACTCTATCACCCTGTTCTACCAGTAAAGGATAATAATATAAACAAACTGATGTTCACCCTTTGTAATCAGTGCATGATTGATCAAATCCCTGACTGTAAACATAACGATGAAGAAAGAATGATAACAGGTACTTGGACAACAATTGAAGTAAACAAAGCACTTGAAAAAGGTTACAAATTAATTGAAGTTTATGAGGTACAACATTTCCACAAAAGAAGTAATGAACTCTTTACAGGTTATATAAGAGACTTTATGAAAATAAAACTTGAAACATCACCATGGCAAAATGATTACGCTACGAAACAAGATTACATAAATGATATTAAACAAACATTGAACATTGATTTAGAACCAGACAAGATTGAACCTAATCCAGGTAAAAGAGCTGTAGCAAAATTGTGTTTAAACTCACTTTGGGGTAAATTCGGACAAAGACAAAATCTAACTCAAACTGAATATGTTACAGATGTTGAACGTTGGTACGAACTGCTTTTGAACGATAAAATTGAAATTTCAGAATGTTTGTTTATTACCGACAATATGGTTCAAATGAATTACAAGTATAAAGACCACTACGTGGAGAATTTTAATTCTACAAACATATACACATAGCACAACATACACATGTTAGAACAATTAGGTAAAAAAGTTGTTTACTATGATACTGATTCAATTGTTTATATAACTAACAACAACGACGAAGTCAAAACAGGATGTAACCTTGGTGAATGGACAGATGAATTAGGCAAAGGAAACTACATAACCGAATGGTACTCAACAGGCCCTAAAAGTTATTATTATAAAACCAACACCGGAAAAACAGTTATGAAAATCAAAGGATTTACTCTTAACTACGAAAACTCCTTATTACTCAATGAAGAATGCATGAAAAACGTTATCAATAAAGAACAAGAAAAGGTAACACTTAGATATAACCAAATAAACAGAAACAAGAAAACAAAGGAACTAGTTAACGAACCAACAGAAAAAGAATTCAAAATGGATTATAACAAACGAGTCGTACTAAAAGAAATGAATAACATAATTGACACACTACCATATGGTTATTAATCAAACAAAAATATCGAAAAGTTAATACGTGTTAGAACTCGATTCGAAGCAAACAACATGAAGTTTTTACAATCGAATTAAACAAGCTCGCCCTTAGCTATAAAGATGATAAACGATACATACTACCAAATGGAATAAACACATTACCTTGGGGACATTATAAAATTGAACAAGAAGAATAAATCAAAAAAGAATGAAAAATTAAGATATGCAAATGGTACTACAAATAAAACAAATAAAACAAATAAAACAATAAAGACAAATAAAACAAATAAGACAAATAAGATAAATAAAACAAATAAAAAACAAATAAGACAAATAAAAACAAATAAGACAAATAAGACAAGGCAAAGACCTGAATTTGAAGATGAAATACGTGTTAGAACTCGATATGAATCTGATTCTGACTAACAAAAAATCATTTTTTAAAAAAATATTTTTTATTGTATAATAAATAGGATCATGGAATCCATCATTAATAAACTCAATCAAATCAACAAGCCCAATGTTCAATTCAAGAGTCTAAACGAAATATCAAAAAACAAAACACTATTAATCAAAAAGATCGAATTAGAAGAAACTAAACTTGGAAATAAGATTGTTGTTTTCATCCGTGACTATAAGATGTTTTTACCAGATCGTTATATTGAACTATTTGATGATGAAACTCTAAATATAATTAACGCAGGTAAAGATCAACTATATCTAGTTTATCAAGGTAAAATCAAATTGAGTGGCGGTAGAAGTTTCCATAAGATTGAATTTACAAATAAATCAGATGAAAACAATTAGAACCAAAAACTAGTGGCAGTGAAGATGAAGAAGATGATGAATAAATGTTTTTTGTTTTAAGATCGCTCTTTTATGGCATTTAACCATAAAAGTAATTTAAACAACTACACTTGCTTTATTATCCATGAGTTATGAGAACTATCAAAACCTAACCATTTAACAAACACTTTATCACCGTAAACGTAACTTACGTTGATGTTATGTTATGTTTACGTTGGAATAATCAATTAGAACAAACCACTCTTTAATAAATCTAACATAATAACAACCATAAGAATAATGATCTAACTATTCTCTTTACATTGATTGTTTATTTAAAAATTGAGCTTATTGTTTTTACTTATTCTTTAATATATTGTCTCTGTGCTAGTTATTTAAAAATGAACGTGTTAAAAAAATTAAAACTAAAATAAATATGGAATTAGAAGCTATAAGTATTCCTTGGTATTATTGTGGTCCTCAGTACAAAGACCTAGACTTTAAACTTTACATTACTAGAAAGATGTTACCATACGAAAAAGAAACGGAATTAGATCTATTATATTTATTTAGTTATTTAGGTTATAAAGTTTATCAACATGCAAAAGAAGAAATAATCATACACGACACAGACGAATTAGAAGAAGAATATGTCTATGATGAATTTTTATCTAAGAGCGAATTAAAAAGAAAAAATGTAGAACTAATAAATGCCTATAGAAGATTTGATAACAGTCACGAATATAAATTTGAGTATAGATTAAAAGAAGCAATATATGATGATGGTCGTTTATTTAATTGGATAGAAGTAGGATGGGAATATGTTAAATCACAAATAGACTTAAAAAGAGGTAAAGTAATAGATCGGCCTAATTTAAGCTTATACTCAGAAAACAATCCTTTACATCATCCTTTAGTTCGTTTATATCCAGTAGAGTTTCCAAGCGGTATTTAATTGATTACATTTGTTTATTTGTGTTTTAATGGCTAATAACCATTAAGCTTTTAATAACTAAATCTAAACATAACAATTAAATCAAATTACATACAGAAAACTAATCTTTCACTTTTCTTCGTAGGTGTGGTTTTTATTCTATCTAATTTAATTTTAAACTTAATGCTAAGGTCTAAACCTCTATCTGTTATTTCTTTTTGTAACCAATAATTAGAAACGAATAAATCTTGTATGTTTTCAAATTTAAGAATGTATCTTTCTATGTTTCTATATTGTATAGTTTTTAAAGCGGTTATTAATAATTCTATTCCAGAGTCTAATTCTTCTAATCTTTTACAATCAGTAACTTTAATAGTTCCTAATATATCATCCATTTTAACATTATCTATTTGTTCTAAAAGTCCTGGTTCATAATCAATATATCTTTCTCTATTATGTATAAGAATAAGCAAGTCTAAAGGTTTGTTTAAAAAAGGTTATACTCCTAACTGGTCAAGAGAAATATTTGAGGTTTATGAAACCATACCATCTAATCCGCCAACTTATAGGATCAAGGATTTAAACGGAGATCATGTTGAAGGTTTGTTTTATGAACCTGAATTACTTAAGACAAAATATTCAGATGTTTATTTAGTTGAAAAGGTATTGAAAAAGAAAGGTGATAAAGTGTTTGTTAAATGGTTAGGTTTTGATAGTTCTCATAACTCATGGATTAATAAAGCAAGTGTAGTTGTTTAAATTACTTTTATGGTTAAATGCCATAAAAGAGCGATCTTAAAACAAAAAACATTTATTCATCATCTTCTTCATCTTCACTGCCACTAGTTTTTGGTTCTAATTGTTTTTCATCTGATTTATTTGTAAATTCAATCTTATGGAAACTTCTACCCGCCACTCAATTTGATTTTACCTTGATAAACTAGATATAGTTGATCTTTACCTGCGTTAATTATATTTAGAGTTTCATCATCAAATAGTTCAATATAACGATCTGGTAAAAACATCTTATAGTCACGGATGAAAACAACAATCTATTTCCAAGTTTAGTTTCTTCTAATTCGATCTTTTTGATTAATAGTGTTTTGTTTTTTGATATTTCGTTTAGACTCTTGAATTGAACATTGGGCTTGTTGATTTGATTGAGTTTATTAATGATGGATTCCATGATCCTATTTATTATATAATTAAAAATATTTTTTTAAAAATGATTTTTTGTTAGTCAGAATCAGATTCATATCGAGTTCTAACACGTATTTCATCTTCAAATTCAGGTCTTTGCCTTGTCTTATTTGTCTTATTTGTTTTTATTTGTTTTATTTATCTTATTTGTCTTATTTGTTTATTTGTCTTTATTGTTTTATTTGTTTTATTTGTAGTACCATTTGCATATCTTAATTTTTCATTCTTTTTTGATTTATTCTTTTTGTTCAATTTTATAATGTCCCCAAGGTAATGTGTTTATTCCATTTGGTAGTATGTATCGTTTATCATCTTTATAGCTAAGGGCGAGCTTGTTTAATTCGATTGTAAAACGTCATGTTGTTTGCTTCGAATTAGTTTCATTGACTTATAGATTTCTTGTTGATGTGTTAAGCAGTTTTTATAGTCATCGAAGTTTAACTCTTTCTTAACAGTGCTTGTTTTGACTCCTTTAGCTTTCTTAGTTTCTTTATTATCATATTTAATTGCATACATTTTTGATCTTAATCCAATAAACTCTGTCATGATTTTGCCTGCTAATTCATCTTTCATTTTACCTAAGACTTTCTTATTAACTAATGGTATTTTGTATTCATTATTTTTGGGATATTCACTTGTATCAAAGTGTTCAATCATTTTTTTCATATCTTGGTAAAAGTCTTGTGTTTTAATGTGATAAATTAAACTATCAGTATCTTTATAGCAAATGTTAATGTTTTCTCCATATTTTAGTTTCATTATGTTGTAGTGGAAATCATACATAAGTTCTTTGGACAATTCTAGAATACTCATACCTACATATATTGGTTTGTTAAAGAATACTTTGGTTTTGTTCATGTGAATTATAGCTAATGACTTAGTAAGTATAGTTCGATGATTAAAATTAGGTTTTGATATTAGTTTAAGACACTTCTTAGCATCAGAAACAATTCTAATGTCAACTCGGTTTCGAATGTTTTCCATGGTTTTACCGAATACACTATTATTCATTAGTTTATAGAAGTCTTTTTCAAAGTCATTAGTTGCTTTGGTTCTCATTTGTGTGTTTAAGTCGATATATTTCTTTAGCCAATCTGATTGTTTAAACTGAATTACTCTATGGATTTTCTTTAACTTTAATCCTAGTTTTAAGCACTGCTGAAGGTTTCTATAGTGGATAACATACTTTTCTTTGTTGTATAGAGTTCCTAGTAGTTTGGGTTGATTAGTATCTGGCGGACACATGTTTTCTAAAGCTAATGGAAAGTCTTTATGTTTATTATGTAACTTTTGAGAATATTCTAAGTCTACTTCTAAAATGAAGCCGGTTTTACTATTCTTGGGTATGTTTTTAATATCAAGTTCATTTATTTGTTGTTTAGTTAGCCATTTAAAGTCTTTGTAAGGTAAAAACTGACTCATTCCCCAACCATAAAGATTATTCGCATCTAGGTAGGCTAGGTAAGTACTTTCTTCATTTGGATCATAGTCTTTCATATACTTATTGTTAGCTTTAGCATATCTTTGACAACATTGAGAAATTCCGCCTCTTATACCTTTTTCAATCATTAGAATCATATCATAGTCCGTTAACATGTCTAAGTTTATTCGAGTCATTTTTAACATTGCATCCCAAGCTAACCCAGGGCTTGTATAATACCATGCAGGATCCAAATCATAAGCTTTCATACACGTAGTTCTAAAGCATTCAAATACATCAGCTAATAGTAACACATCAGTTTCAAATACAAATCGTGATAGTCACCCATAGTTTTCATCTTAAAATGATTCCAAACTTTCTTCGCATGTTCATAGTCTTCTTTTGTTATGTTTTCTTGTTCAAGACTGTTGAAAAAATGTTGAATATTTGGAAGTTGTGTGTCATTAAACTTATCCCATGAATCCATATAATCATAAGGGTAAACACCTTTTCTGCTTACAAGTTTTAATGATTCATCCTCAAAGAATGTTCTTGTATGTGTTATTTGTTCTGGTTTAAGATTCTTAGCTAAAGAGGCAAGTGATTTTGACATAAATCTAAATGAGTCAACAAACCTTAAATTAACACCTTCTTTAACATGTTTAGTAAACGTTATATATTTTTCTTCATTGTTTGGAATAAGATCTATATCTTCATTTGTACATCCTAATTCTTTAATAAACAAGTGAGAATCATAACCACTAAGATTATGCATAAACACTGGGACAAATGTTGGTAGTTGAAGTTTAAGATTACAGTTATTACAAGCTGGTGCTATAAGCTCGCCTGTAAGATGATCGTGGTGCCTAGTCTTATGATTTTCGCTTGTATATGTTTGCTTACAGTAAGTACATCTTTCTGAACAATCAAATAAAGCTTCATCTTCTTCAGTCATATTTAAAGGAATGTTTTGTTCATATTCTTGTTTTATTTTTTTTCGATTCGTTTATAAGGTTTTCAATGAAATGTTTGGGAGCATCAGAGCCTCTATATTGTTTAAATTCGGTCAATGATCCATTTTTAATAACACAGTAAGCGAAACTACATGGTTCATGTTTTTGACATTTTATTGTTTGTTTAGTTGAATTTTGATTATTAGATTCGATTTTACAATTTAGACATTCAAAGTCGGCATAGATCACATAAGGAAGTCTCATTGTATTTTGAATGTTTTTAAAGTAAATGGTTGAACCCTCTTCTGGCATTATTATTTTTACAGCTTCATTATTAGAACAGTCTTGTATATGATTATTAAATTTAGTTTCGTTGTTAAAGTGGAGCATACAACCTCTGCAAATGTACTTTTTATGATCATGTTTGTTTATTTGAGAAGCTACTAAACGAGAAAGGTTTCGAATCAAACAATAATGTCTTTTTGGTCCTTTAGTTGCTAGTAAGAGATCAACAGATTTTTCAGAAGGTTTTCTTGCTTTGGATGGGTATAGAGGATAAATATTTTCTTTCGAATCATAACCAAACACGTTTATTTGTAATCCTGTTCTTCTTTCAATCTTTCGAATATCTTTTAGTGCTACTGGGAATGTTATATCTTCAAACGCCTTATCAATATCATCTTGTATGTTAATATATTTAGAAACTCTATGAGGATTTTGATCGCGTGGAACAGGATGTAAATAAGCTTTTAAACAATACAAAAAACATTTGTTGTCTTTATTTTTGATATTAAGTACGGCTTTTTTCGATTTAATAAAGTTTGGAAGATCAAAGTAGGAACTACCTCCATAAGGTCTGAATTGGTTAAGTCTTAATTCAAGCATATTAATTTTATGAAGAGACCAGCCAGAACCTCTTCCTTGGAACTCACTCATCTCTCGTAGTAATTGTGTTCTAATTCGTTTCATATATCTTTTTAAATTAGTCGATTCAAAGATTATTTCATTTTTAGTTTGAAGTTGAACTCTTGTATTTCATTTCCCTTCTTATAATCACATGTTAATAGTACATTAGTCTTAAGACCATTGCGTTTGTAAAGAGAACTTTCAATTTTCTTAATCATACCATTACTTATTCGTTTTAAAAATGTTATAACAGGATCATCAGAAGGTTTCATTTCTGTTTGTTCAAATGTCCATGTTTCTAGTCTACTTCTAAAGGATTCTTCTTTCTTAACCACATTTAATTTGTCTCGTGTTGTAGGTTTGATGAATGTATTCTCATCATCTTTATAGTAAAAAGGTAATTGTGTAAGTAGATATGGTTTAACCTCTGATTGAATCATGTGTTTAATTAGAGCATCTCTCGAATATTTTGCGTAACCTTTAATTTTATTTGCTTTGCAGAACGATTGAAGTTGTAAAAGTGACATTGAATATAGGTTTCTTGATTCGTATGGTGTGTTAAAGTAATCAGTTAATCTTGAAATTAGTTTTTCCTTGTTTCGAGTTGTGCAGCCATAGATGTTATTTGCTTCACATAATTTTTGTAATTTACGAACTGACATGGTGTTAAAGTCAGGACAAATATTAGCTTGACTATTTCTAGTCTCACTCTCTAAACTTTCTTCACTAGTAGTATTCATCCTATTTATTTTAGAAGAAAAATTATTTTTCGACATCGTTTCAATACTCATATTTATATCTTATCAATTTTTATTTTCAACAGAATTTTTTTAATCATTTTCGGCCATTTTTGTGGGTCAAATGTAGTACCCTATGGATTTTCTTAATTTTTTCAACATTTTTGTTATTTTTATTGTGTCTGTCTTATGGTGCGTATGATCTTGGAACGAGTGTGTATGATCTTGGAAGGAGTGTGCATGATCTTTGAAATTTGATTTTGGGATGAATTAGATTGTTGAAAATGGTATAAAATTGCTTGATTTTTATGAAAAAAGTGTGTATGATCTTGGAAATTTGATTTTGATTTGTATGCATTCATTTTATCAAAATTAACTTTAATCAATTTTTGATGATTTTTTGAAGATGGCCTAAGGGTACTACCTATGCTTTTTGATTAAAAATTGTGATTTTTGAGAAGTGATGCAGAACCTGCATACTCATACTACTATTCTCTCTTATATGTACTATAAAGTATTGAAATGAACGATCGATGTCGAGGTTTTCACGAAAATACAACATTTTGGAAGTCTCTGACACAATAAAAGTGTTGTTATTTTTTTATTTCAAGAACGTGTTTGTCTCACGACTGAGTCAGAGGAACATGAAAGCTGACTTGTCCTGAGCACATCCCATCAGTAATCTGATTCCTCTTTATTACATATTTGTTCCAACACTAGACTGTAACGTACTTCACATACCCTAGCCACATAATGTTGGCTAATGAGCACTTTATCCACCTATAGTTCGAAGTATGTTGCGAATCTATTCCTACTTCGGATTTTATCCACCAATTTGAATAATCCGGCTAATTCGCTAATTAGCCACATTCGGGAATTGTATCGTAAATATTAATTGCAAAGAATTCCAGACTCCTTAAAGATGTTTCCTTCTTTTTTTAAAGAGAATATGGAATAATATTGACACTCATTTGAATATAGGGTAAAATAAAGTAATATTCTTTGGGGAAGAATCCTTGGCCACTATGATGCACAGGAGAATAATTATGGAACCAGGGTTTAAAATTTTATTTATTAATCCTGAGAAAAAATACAAGTTACAATTTGTATGTGATTGCCTTTGAATGTTTCTTTGGTTTTCATCAACGTGGAATCAATTGTGAGTTCTTTCGTGTACATTGTGAAGGCAGTTGTGTAGTTAAAAATAAAACGATTACCTTTTATTGTCCTGGGTGGCAGCGAATGTCGAGGCTCGTAAATTGCCGTTTGTGCCGGCCGCTTAAGCAGCAGCTCCTCTGCTCATTAGGAGCCTACAACACAATCGTGCGCTTAGCAGCCCAACCCTAACAGCCCGAGGCACGTGACTTGGAGGACAAGAAGGCGAAGCAAAGTCTTGGGAGATTCGGCTAGCGCAAGTATTCCCTTCCCTCCGCACGGCGAAAGGACTCGAAACTTTGTTGGTAAGTGATTACTCGGAAGTGAGGCTAACATACACCAAAGAAAATGTCTTGTATGAACGCATTTGTTTACGTCACCGAATGCGCCTAAGGTAAAGCCACGAATCTATTGGAAAATACACGATCTTCAGACAAACAAGTTGATTTATCTGGAAATGTTGTTAATACGAATGGTCTATAAAAAATAAAACTATTACTTTTGTCATTTACAAATTAAAAAAGGATATGTGAAGTAGCGTTTACATGTAATTTAAAATAATTTTCATCTACAATAATTCCACACCATAAATGTTTAAAGTGCATTCTCCATTCTAAAGTCTAAATTAAATTCAACACTTTTTTGATCCGTTAAAATGAATGGTAAACATTTTTAATACATTTTTGAAATGATCTAAAATTTGTTTAAATATATCTTGCGCATGTCCTAAGAACGTGCTTAGTTTTTTGATGTATCAATTCACCCACTTAAGAATTTCCGAATAAGGGATCATTGAGAATATACTTTCTTTTTTGATTTTTACGTTGTTTCAGGGGTAAACAGTATTGCAGATGTTATTTCAGATATTAGATTCTTAATGAGTTTTCCTTTTTTCAAGATGTTTATTGTTTTAATGTTCCCATATTAAAGGAAGTTTCTTTTATCAGGAGAGCTGTTCTATTTGTTCTTCAACCTTTATTTTTGTAGACTAGGTAATATTAAACCTTGTATGTCGATAAATGTATCGGCGGATACTTTTATATTCCAGAATCCGTGAACTGCCATGTCAATAACTTTGAGAGGAATATCAAAGATTGCGGATTCATCACGTTGTGTAAGATAAAAGCTTTGGCCTCAGGCAATGCCTCTATCGCAAGGCATACACTTTTGGTAACAACGGGACAAAATATCCCATGTGTTATCATTATGAATGTCAATTATTTATTCCATTTCGCATACCTAGGTACTAGAGTTTAATATTAATAATTTATTCTTGCAAATTTTCGTACGATCGATGGCAGTGTTACAAAAATCTGTGTAAGTACAAATATAAAAATTATAAAAAAACATAATACCAGTATTTTCAAAAACCAAGTAGATAATACAAATAAGAACATAAAAATAGGTAGTGTGGACTATTCGCCGTTCTCTACTTCAAACCCATCACTTCACTTCACTGCATGTCCCTACGTTACCCAAAATTTCTACATTAAAAGTATGTATGCTTAACACACGTCCACACTTTTGTTGACCCTTCCTTATCCTGAAACAGTCCATGCACTTCACTGTACACAACAGTACTCTAAACTTGCTCTCTTAAGAACTCTCGAATGCATAATTGCGTGCTTATGGAATAGTCACTAGCACCTCTGTAGGTAATTTGTTCTGCCAAAAATGATCCTAATAACAAAGTTTAACTTTCTTATATCGGTTCTTGGTTTTCTGCATTTTATTTTGTACGTGTGATCGCTCTTACTTCAGTAACATAGCTTTTTAAGTCCTTCAGTGATAGCTTTCCATGTCTGTTGCTTTGTGAACGCTTTGTAGAGGATACATAGTTGTGCTGGCATTCTACGTAGAACTAACGATTCCAAATTGACATTGGCCCAATTTTCTCTGTTCGGAATTTCACCCGTTTTCCGCACTCGTTTGAATGTTTTAATCTGACCTTCTCTATATGGACCCCGTAACGCTACTCCGTATTCCATTATGGGACGAATGGGACGAGCCTGTATTTTCGTGCTGCAGTAAGGTTTCCGTTATACATACGTGCGCAACAAAATGAAACACTTTCCGTTCCATCCGTGTAGCCTATCTAACGTTTCCTACACTTTGCCAGTGGCGTAGCGTCAGGGGACGCTAAGATGCTGAGAATCCTCACGTCAAATATTATTTAAAGAATCCTAAATATTGTATCGATAAAGTTACAAGTGGTCCGTTGAGCGAAGCAAGTTTGTATTAATTTTAAAAGTGATTTCCTGTGATTGAATTCGGCGCGTTGGTACTGGCTTCTGATTGCTTGGATGCTAAAATGGTTCCAGCATCTGCCAAGAGATTGCGAAGAACAAGACGCATGCGCAGATGGCGAAATTCCCCCCTCCCCGTCTCACCCCTCCCCATCTCACCCCTCTCCCAAAGATTCACGAGTTTCTTACGCTAGCGTACGACTGAGGTGTATGAGCAAGTTGCTCGTTTGTGCACGAGAGCACAGCACACTTGACGCTACCAATGAAATATTTTTCTTTCTCACTTGAGATTCTCTACTTGGTCATGGGCACAAACAGGAGAAATAGTGCTTGCCTACTAATTCTTAATTAATATCTAAGAAGATGAATCCTTCCTAAAATATATTAAATATTATTTTGGTCTGAACTATATAATTCACAATGGATCTCATTGTCAATTGCACATGAGAATTAAAGCTGAGCCATTGCATAATTTGCTTTCAAGAAACTCTCCTGACATAAATCTGTTGAAGTATTTTAACATTTGTTTTGATAGCATAGATTCTAGAGAACATTAAACATCATGATGTTTTCAGTTCGCGTTATTGTTGAGCATCCCCCGTCGCGCGAGTCACGCTACGCCACTGCACTTTGCTGCCATGAAAGTGCAATTGCGTTTCTGTGTAATTTATATACTTACTAGGCAATTGACAACGAATCACACACCGCAATAACATTCACCGATTAATACGATTGTACTTAACAACCTAAGAAAAACCTAGTTGAATGTTTTTGCTGAATGAATGGAAAGCTCTGCCACTTATTGTCATCATTACAAAATCGTATAATATAGATGGTGATTACAACTTTTGTAGAGGTATTGTCGATGGTATGTAGGGCGATTGAAATCAAACATTTAAAACATATATTTTCACACTTACAGCCTGTCGTACTTCCACTCTTCAATTCCACTGAAATATATATGGTACTACGTCACAGGTAATAGATGGTTTCCATTGACTTAAGAGCCATAGAACAAAACATTATTCTAACATACTAAAAATTAATCCAACCAAAAAAATATTTTGTGAAATAAATATGTAAGTGACAAGAAATAAGTTTATGTTGGATTTGGTCAAGTTTTAATATACGGTGTCTCAAGTTTTAATATAAGGTGTAAATGTTACAAACTTCGAGGGTATGTATCGGGATCTAAAATGACCGGTTTTTGGCAATAAAGATATGGTGGGAAATTTCGTACATGAAAGTTACCCATTAACATCTGCCCTTGATTGGCAGACAACCCGTCATGTGTTGATGTTATGTGGATCTACGAAATCTGATCGCATAGGAGGTGATATGCTAAACACCAACGTATGATGGGTTGCATTACAATCAGGGGCAAATGTCACGTGTAACTTTCTTAATTGAAATTCCTCACCTCATGATCATTGGGAGAATATGATCATCATTGGCTCACCAACGTGTCCTAGAAATTTGTAACATTTATTCTGAGACATTCTGAATATTACCTCAATATAACAGTCTAAATCATTACAAAATATTCTTGTACAAAATGTTTTGATATGGTGTCCATCTGTGTCCTGGTGTGAAACTGTAGGCATGTTGCAAAGCGACACGCAACTCCTAGGGTGGATTTGATTCTCTTTATACAATTCTCTTCACATCGGAAATATTTCTCTGATAAGACTCATCTTTCAGTAAACCACTTGAAGATCTATGAAAGATTCATGAAAATATTGAGGCCCATAATCTGGTCATTAAACCTCCCGGATTTGTACCCAAACTACCATACTGAAAACAATTTCCAATGCCAATAGAGATTATTATAAAGGGATATTATAACCATCTCCCATAATAACAATATCACAGTGTTATGCACAGAAAAATATTCTCTTTACCATTAACAATACAAGCATTTATTCGGTACGTATATTTATTATTGCTATTAATATTATTATTGCTATTGTAACCCCTCGGGTAGCTCAGTTTTTTGTGAGGCGGTCTCGGGTTCGATTCCCGGTCTTGGCAAAAATTAGGCTGTAGCTTTCCGATACTAATCGTCTCAGTTTCTGTAGCTGTGCGATGAAAGGCTAAGTAAGCTACGGAGGTACGGTGATGAGAATGCGTCATGCTCACCACATGTCTCCCTTAATGTGCACGGAAAACCAAAAAGAACAGAGTCCACGCCTGGGCACACTAGCTGGCAAAAGTCGGATTAATCCGACCCTAAAATGCTAAGTGTATGCCTTATAATTTTTACTATTATTATTATTACTATTATTATCATTATTACTATTATCACTATTATTATTATTATTATTATTATTATTATTATTATAAAGAAAACACCACGACTAAAGATGTTATGAGTCGGCTGAATTTAAAATCTACTCCAGGTTGCGCCCAGCTACCTAAGGAGCAGATCTAGGAACTCTCGGTGCCTCTATAATACTTTGCGCTAAATATGGGCTGTTCCCAATAAAGCGATTTCTTGCACTTTCCAGTCTTTTGAATTACCTGGGAGTTTAGACAAGTTCTTGCACTAATTTTGCGGAATAAATCCCAGAGCTCCGATAACTATCCGATATCTTGATTTCCAAACTCTTGTATTTAAGACATTTCTCTGCCTCCTTGGTAACGATGTTTTGATCGCAAGGTACAGCAACATCAACAACTAAACACGATTTTTTCGCCAAATCCCGGATAACTATGTCCGGTTTGTTTGCCGCTATCGTGCGATCAGTTTGAATTTGTTGGTCGTACAATATTGTGTAGCGTCCGAAGTCACCGGTTTTGGTGAGTATTCCTACCACTTGGGGAATGTGTTTGGAACTTCGAGGGCGGTACAGATTTGTCAGTGGAGGTAGCTACTCACCCTGTCGTGTCTTTTCAAGTATTCGGTCTTTGCTAGGATTTTACAAGCTGAGACAATATGATCAATGGTTTCTACGCGATCCTGGCAAATGCGGCATTTATCATCTTTGTTGTTATTATTAATGTTATTATATTATTATTATTATTATACATTGTACACATACGAGTAATATAAAGTTGTAAACTTCACATCATTAAATTTTATTTTTGAAAATAAAATATTAAGAAATTAGTCCCTGAGCAATTCATATGCCCCTTTCTTTTGCACTATTTTTACTGGTATTTCTTTATTCATTTTATTTCTTAATTTACATATTGATAAATGCCGTAGGAGTGTTGGCATTAAACATAGTTCCAAAGCGCCTTGTGGTCAGCGCAGTGCCTTGCACCGCAAATGCCGCGGGCGGCGGCAGAGCGCGTGCGTGAGGCCGTGCAATTTGCGCCCGGCGGCCGCCAGATGTCGGGCGCGGCGCGCGGCGGCGCGTGGCGTGGGAGTCTCCCTCCCTTTCCCCCCCGGGGCCGGCAGGTGGTGGCGGCGGCGGCGGCGGCGGCGGCGACGACAGCGGCGCCGGCGGCCGACACGCCTGTTATTACTCAGTGGAGTTGTAAGCCGGCGGTCTAGCAGCACCAAAGAGAGTCGTTCAAAAGAAATTGAACACGAAATAAATTGAATGTTTACGAGTTAATGCCTGTTAATTTCCACTTCGAGAGAAGTGAAAAAACTACGATCGTGAAAGAAAAGCATTGAGGAACTATGAAATTGAAATACTCTGTAATAACTATTTAAATCAAATTAAAATTTCAACAGTTGTGAAATGGAATTTGTGGCAGGAATTTGTATTTGCATAATTTTCAGAGTCCATATACACTACGTCAACAATTATATTATCTAGGTTTGTTGACAATATGTCAAGTATACAGAAAATAATTGCTGATGTTAAAAAAGCATGAAAAAATTATTGATATTGGACTCGGAATTTATTGTAAAAAGCAGCAGCAAGATTTGCAAAGATTCATTAAAGAGAGATTAATCACTGAACAGCAATAAAAATAGTAGCAGGTGTCGTATGACAATCCATGGAAGTAAAAGCAAATGTGACAAAAGCTAATTCGTTTTCAGTTCATCGTTATTACGCGTAATGGCATAAGAATCTTCGTAAAAAAAAGAATCTTAATGGGTCAGTGAGACGGGATATTGCATAACGTGACTTCCGCCCAAGACATCTTAATGTTCAAGCCGGCCCGTATCGCAAAAAATATAGTGGTGACTACAGTGCGTGCAATGCGATCCAGTAACCTTTAAGTGAAAGAGCGAAACATAAAATTGACTCACAGGAAATCCAAAGTGACATACTCAACAATATATTTATGCGTTCATAACATTAATATTGGTAATAACATTTTGGAGAAAGGAAGGGAACCAGACTAGAATCCAGAGGATAGAACTTTGTAATATTTGGTTTACTTCTTTGCATTTCAATTGAATATTTTACTTTTAAATGTTTATGGTTGCAGGACAATCTCACACACGAACGATTTAAAATATTTCATTTGCACCTTACAAAGAATTAGGAAATTTCATAATTTACAAAATATTTTTACTATTTATTATTTTACAACTTAAGAATATTTTAATCAAAATCTTTGTTTAGGAAAGTAAATAATGATACCTCATCATTCATAATTCAAGAAAGGTTTCACACAATTCTACTGATTCTGAAAGTTTTTTATTTCTTTCTCTTTTTCTTTTCCTTTCTTCTTTTCTATCACTATTACTTTTAGTTTGTTTTCTTTTATCTTAAATACAGAGATCGGAATGAAAACAAAAAATAGTTTCAACGGGGTAATGTTTCCACAATTCTCTCTATCAACGATTCTCTCATTATTTGACAGTTTGTCTTGTAAGCTGAGAAATAATCAACCAGAACTCAATGTAAGTTAATTTGTTCACAACTCCCATAATAACTGAGGAAATACTAGAATGAAAGTAAATAATAAAATAAATAAAAATACTATAAATTGATCAATAATTATGATAGATAAAAAAGTTATATTTTATTATACTATAATATTATTAACAGTTTTGTTTATCTTTTCGCCAATAAGATACTCAAAATATTTGTCAAGAGAAAATAAGGAGTGTTCTTCCCTTCAAACAGGCCACAATTACTCTTGTACATACGTGTAATCTCCACTCACAGCATACACACTAAAAACAAATCGTAGAATGTGTGTACTCTCATAGAATAGTCAACCCTATTTTCTTGTATTTAAATTTCTTGCAAAATCAAAATAACTGTCGTTTAATCACCTAGATTTTACCTCAACTGTGAAAGCATAGATAGTCTATTTATAAAGGTTCAGTGGCACCCAATTAATTTAAAGATAAATATAGTGCGATTTTTATAACTTTACCCCTGAATGCCTGTCTTCACGATGGAATATGCCACGGTATTTCGCGTCTTTCTCAGCCGTGCCGCTAGATGCCGCATGATCGCGACCGTATCAAGCAGTGCTTACGATCATGCGACATCTAGCGGCAAGATTGAGAAAGACGCGAAATGCTGTGTGATATTCGATCGTGGCCATAAGGGTTTGATGGGCAAAGTTATAAAAATCACACTATATACTTTTCTTGACTTCTGATTTTTTTTTACGGGGGGCTGATGAGTCCGTCACCCCCTCTTGATCCACCCCCGGAGGGCGGAGTCTGGGTGGGAGCGGCGTGTGGGAGCGGTGGCCTTTGCGCCATCTGCACCGCCCGGGGCAGAGCCACCACCACTGCCACCGCGCCATCTGGCGTGCCGCTGCCCAGGCAGGCAAGCGCCCCGCGGCCCCGCGGCCCCGTTGCCCCGGCCGTCACCGCCGCTCACACACCTTCACGCCGACCATCATCATCCTGAAGGGCGTATACGCAGCCGAAGGCATTTGCCTGTTTACTTGATGACTCTACGCCGCGCCGGTAAAACTGGTGAGAGGATTCGAATAATTCTTCGCTGAGTTGGCTCGGAGCCAACTGTTGCAACTGCAGTGTTTCTGTCCGGGAGGTCCTAGGGTTCGACTGCCGACGTTCGCGGATTTTCGACAATAAAAGTCGAATTCAGCAGCTCTCTGAAGCAGAATTCCAGGCCGGCTGCTCTGATCGGTAGTTTTCCGTGGTTTCTTCGATCAATGCCATGCGAATTCTGGACTTTAACAAACAGATCGCTGACGCGCGATCTTTCCTTCCCCAAACCTGTCCTTTCCGATCCCCTTACATGTACACTCTTACAACTGCATGCAGCACACTTTTTTTTTCATTTATTTTCTTCCCGTTCGACTTTCGTCTTTCGGGGATTTTAACTGGTACAATGCTACATACATGAGTTTATGGGGCCATCCTGAGGCAAATGCGGGCCTCGATGCAACCCTTCACTATTTTTAAAATTTCTTATTTGAAATACTTGACTAACGGAAGTTTTGCATTTATTGTGTGGAAGTGGAGGGAGGGTGTTTATGGGAATGGGGGCAAATGATTTTATGATTCAGGGTGGGCGAAAGAGATCTTTGGGGAATCTGGATCTAATGCGTGAAGGATAATGTGAGTTTTGGCCGAGATTGAATATTGGAGCATTAGGACATGCGTGGAGGAGAGAATAATATTTTTGAGAGGTTTGCGAAATGAATTCCGAGAGGAGAGGTACTTGAAGTTCTCGATGGATTTGGGAATTAGAAATAAACCATGGTGCATTCAAGGTTTGTCTTAAATATTTATTCTGGATTTTCTGTAAAATGGATAGGTTGGTAGGTGCTATGTTGCGCCATATTGGACAAGCATATGTCATTGTAGGTCTTATAATCGTTTTGTAGATGAGCAGCCCAGTTTCTATGCTAAGGGTGGAATTTTTTGTTGATAAAAGGGTATAATTTAAACATTTTTGCACGTGTTTTTTGGGCGGTTGAAATAATATGCGGTTTCCAAGTTAACCGTTTGTCTAGTAAGACACCTAAGTATTTGACTGGCGAAGAATGAGAAAGCCAGGGAATATCGGTGTTGTTTATTCGTAAGGGTGCAGGGAAGGGAGGACGTCTGAGTGTGAATATTTTAGATTGTGATTTTAAGGGGTTAATTTTAATTCTCCATTTTTTGGTCCAATTGGTATAGCTGTGAAGGTAGGATTGTATGTAATCATAGGCTAAATTGATATCAGTATGTGAAGTGAAAATAGCGGTATCATCTGCATAAAGAGCTATACTTGCTTCCTGTGGAGTTGGATAGTCTGCTGTAAAAATTGAGAACAATGTTGGTGAAAGAACCGAACCTTGTGGGACACCTGCGAGAATTGGGTGAAGAGGTGAAATAGTATCATTTACTTTCACTTGAAAATATCTGTCTGTAAGAAAGCTTTGAATTAGTCTGCAGATAATCAGGTGTACCAATTTCTCGTAGTTTGTACATTAGTCCTTGATGCCAAATTCTGTCAAATGCCTGGGAGATGTCTAGAAAGAGAGCTACTGTATGTTTTTTGTCGTTAAAACCGTTTACAATGTGTTCGACAAAGTCGCAGCAGTTGATGGGTAGTAGAATGATTAGGTCTAAAACCGAACTGGGTGTTGGGAATATGCAGCACACTACGACACGCGTTGGCAGAACACTCGTGAACTTAGAACTTGTCCTGACTGCCACGATGCACCGCTACCGTTGATACATAGACGGGGGTGTAGGCCGCAAGTCGACGTGTAGCTTGGCCCTGGAACCTACATTTCAAAGGGAGAACAACACCACAACCTCCCGGGATATAATATGCTCGACACTTGCGGTACTAATGACAATACCTGTAGACGTGACCAGAAGCACAATATAATCAATCAATCAAAAGATCAAATAAGTGTTCAGATCAACTTCTACGCAGGTGATAAGATCATGTCCCGCAATTGGACAAGGCCGACCGCACAACTCCGCCCTTTTTTCCGTACCTCTGACCTTCCCAAAGGATGTGGCGCGGTGGAGCAGTGTGCCACGAAGAGAATTTCAAGAGCACAATGTAAACACGTTAAACTTACATTTCAAATACAATTGTCTCCACACTTAATAAAAATTTCAGGCTATTATACTACACAAATATATGACGAGGTGACCGTTTCAAATGATATGACAATAATTGTAATGCTAATTTTTGTAATATAATGGGATAAGTGGGTTTTTTACTTTTGTACAATAATACATTTCAGGAACGAAAATCCCAAACAAACACATTCGTTCACATTCATTCACGGAAGTAAGTCGTTCACGTTTTTTTATTTACAATGTAAACCAATGCTAAATCGTAGTTACGTTGTTGAAAACAGCGGTAGTTGCATTGAGCCGTCATAGCCTGACCTTAACCTTCGAATTTTCTTTGGTTTCCACGGAATATAAAGCAATGATACATCCCTACACCTCCCCTTCGCTTGATTGATAATTTCCGTGTTTTCCGTTTGTGTTTCCGGGCGCGTCAACAGTATGACCATTAGTATCGTAAGTGTGATGTATGTTTTATCATGGGAGGTGGGTGTGTTCTTCCCTGCAGAAGATCCGGTGCCGTTCTACACATCGATTCGCGGGATTTTCCCAAACAGTGTCTCCCCCCAGCAGGGCACCGCCTCAGCCTCGACAGCTCCCGACTGGTCTCCTGACGTGTCGGGTGGTGTAGTGCTTGTAAGTGTAACAATGTGTAAGTGCGGGTGAGGATAAGACAAAGAGGAAGGAAAGATCGCGCGCGCTCCGTAGCCCGTTTGTTAGTGTACTGCTCCGGCGTTCGTCTGGTGTTGATCGGTTTTTGATTGATTGATTCGTGATTCCGAATGCGTCAACTATAGAGGTTATTAATCCCGTAAGTGTAGTGTATGTTTTCATCGGGAGGTGGCGGTGATCTTTTCCCCCCTGAATGGCGAGATCCGGCGCCGACCTACCGTCGGAAAGCGGGGTTTCCCCTCAACCAGGTATCTCCCACCAGCAGGGCACTGCCCCAGCCGGGACAAGCGCTAAGCTCCCGACTGGTCTCCTTGTATGTGTAGTAGAGTAGTGCATGTTAGTGTAAATGTGTGAGTGTGTGTGTGTGTGTGTGTGTGTGTGTGAATGTATGTAAGGGATGAGGATAGAACAAGAAAGGGGAAGGAAAGATCGCGCGCGGTCCATGGCCCGTTTGTTAGGGTACTACTCCGGCATTCCCCTGGTGTTGATCCGAGAAACCACGGAACCTATCTATCAGAGCAGCCGACCACTAGAATTCTGGCAAGCTAGTGTCGAAAATCCTTCCGCCGTCGGGACTTCAACCTAGGACCTCCCGGTCAGAGGGACTGCAGTGACATCAGTTGATGCACTGGGCCACCTCTCTCGGCGTGTTGATCGGAGAAACCACGGAAAAGTCCCTACCAGAGCAGCCGGCCGCCAGAAGCTCCAGACAGCGGCACCGCCCCCCTCCCCGCGCCCTCCCGGCCGTGTGCGTGCGCGCAGGGGCCGCGCGCGCGCGGAGGCGCGGCTGCCAAACCGCAGAAGCGGCGGCGGCGGCCGCGGGCGCGCTCCCCGCTGCTGTATTGTTTGCATATGCAATGAGCCCGCCGAAAAGAAGAGACCCGGGAGGGGCGTGTTTGGATTCGCTCTCCGGCTGCTCACATGTTGCGGTTGTGTTCAGCCCCGCGCAGGCGACGCCAAGCGTGAATAGCGTGGCGGCGGCGGGCGAGCGTTGGTTTTATTCCTCGCTCGGTTACTGCAATTTTCTTCGCTCACTTTCCCTTCTCTTATTCTTGTTCCCACAGAAGGCCATTGGAATTTAGGAGTTTAGAGGGAAATAATTATAAAGCGACCGTCAGCATTATCTTGGTGAGTCTCCGCAAATT
Organism: Acheta domesticus; assembly: GCA_031308135.1. Lineage (NCBI taxonomy): Eukaryota > Metazoa > Arthropoda > Insecta > Orthoptera > Gryllidae > Acheta > Acheta domesticus. The sequence continues at coordinate 35,237,606 of JAHLJT010008756.1, read as the reverse complement.
GAAGATACATAAACCCGGATATCGTGGGTCCAAGGTCCCGGCCTCGAAGAAGCAAATTTTCGACACCGGCTAAATAGCTGCGAGGATGAGAATTCTAGGGACTGCCATGATTAGATGTTCTGTGGTTTTCGTGTTTCAATTTCAGATGGATGCCGGAGACGTTCTTGAAACATAAGGCCATAGAACCTTTCTGTCTCAATTCTCAACTCATTCCGGCGGGCATGCTGATTCTTCATCCAGCAAATGGACTATTCTCCTATATCAAATAGACACTTTCAGTACTGTGAAAAATCAGATTTCAGGGCAATATTAGAATTAGGTTGAAATAGAGAAAGGAGGAGAAGAAGAATTAAAGGCAACCTAAAGAGTATCGGTTTCAGAAGCAGCCTATTTCCGATATGGTTGGATGCTTAACATACAACCGTCCATTAACCCATTAACCGGAAGATTCGAACTGAAGTCATGTATAGATCCTGGTCAGCAGGTCTACAATGCTTTAGCGATCTACGACATCTGGAATTCAGGAATTCCCAAAATTTCTCATATGTTTCGTTTTAATGTGTAGGTCTGTTGGGAAAATAAAATTCACTATAAACTCGAAAAAATCTAAAACTCTGTACAAAGTTATTTAATCAATTCTGAAATTCCGTGCATTTATTATAAATGAATAGTTCAAGCTAAAATCTACAGGTGGTCTCGCTTGATACCGGTTGTTCTGTATACATTTTTATGTTCTTGTCTCAATTCTTTTGTATCTTATGTTTTTGTATTATTTTGTTATTGTGTTACTATATTATTTGTATTTGTTGTGTTATTTGTATTGTATCTTGTGCTAACTACCTATTCTATCAGAAGTTATTTGTAATGAAATTGTTTATGATAGAGCTGTGAATACACAGCAATTTGTAATAGAATGACCCTATAAGCAAATTACTAATAAAATTGAAATGAAGATAAGAATTCAAGATAAAGAAAAGTACCGTTGAAGTTGCCTGCCAAACTTGGGACAATGGACATATCAGGGTAAACTTCCATATAATGCGATATTTTCACCTTGTGATTGTGAAATTGCATGCGAATACGGACCACCCCTCACCTCATATTATTATTGCTCATGATTGCTCTTTGTTACAACAGCGATGTTTCCGCTTTCTGAAATTCGTGGCAGAAAGTCGGTTAGCGATATGACACGTGAAGAATTTATATTGTTGACTCCTTTGCACGGCATACACTTTGCTATCACACTCCCCCGTATTGAAAATGGAGCAAATTGAACTCTAGAAGACTTAAAGAAGTATTTTTTTATCATCTTTAAGAAACTTTTGGGACTACAAAAGTAAAATTTCTTCCTCAAAATTACACCTGCTGAGAAAAAATAGATTGGAAAATTCTCTACCAACATAAAATTAATTGAAGAAAAGTCATATTAACCAGACAACGCATTGGTCACTTCAATTTTGCCACAGCGATCTGTTAAACAAGGAATCTGATCCTGACCCACGTCCAGTTTGTGGGTTTCCTATTTCTACACTTCATATTAATGTATGCCTAGGACACACTTCATATTAATGAATCGGCCTTCAACTTAGGGAAACATTTTAAAAAAATTCACCTCCCCATCAGAATGTCCAAAATTATTATTCTTTAAAGAGATTTACTTCTTGAAAAAAATTATTTAATAAGAAAATATGTCAAATGAACATTTCTTGATATACTGGTAAAAATATGTATACATTAAATTTTCATTAATGCAGCTGAGGTCACAAAGACCAAATTGATATATATCGACCAAACATAAATACATAAAAAAGATGTATAACTTATAGCAATTACTTAACTAATCCATTCGAACTCTGTGTCCTTCCGAGAAGTATTTACCATTCTATCTTTCGAGTGTTTTACCCCCACATCGTGAATTAAAATGTTATACTGTTTACATTCGGTAGCTTCGGAAGAGCTCGTATTTGTAGCTTTGCGCCAGAGATAAACAAGCGGCAGTCACTTTCAGAGAACCGGTACATTCTAAAGGTGAGTAAACACAGACTCGTTTCCAGAGGCGTTTCCGCGAAGGCCATAGTCTTCTTTGTTGAGTACCAAAGTTAACAGATTGAATGGAGAGCAGGGAAGGCAGGTGCTTCAGGGCTTCCAGCGAATCTTCCGAATTCTCCTCATTGCCTTGCGCAGCCCGCTGGCCTTCACGCCCTGTGCCTCTTCCGCATCGCCCGGTCCGCCCACCTTCGCTCCCCCGCTTCGTCCCGCCCCCCTGCCCCCTCCCCTCCAGCATGCCCCGCGTCGACTCGCTCTATCAGCATCACCCGCGTCTCCCGCGTCGGAGAGTTGTATCCCGCACCGCCATGTGCCTTACTGCTCAGCGTACACCGCACCGCCGCGGCCGATAGCGTCCCGCTCCGCTGCTCTCTGCAACGTCCCTCCATGCTCTCCCCCGCACCGGCAAAGGTGTCTCAGGGCATCAAGACCGGTTGCTCTGATCGGTACCTTCCCGTGGTTTCTCCGATCAACACTATGCGAATGCCGGAGCAAGACTTTAACAAACGTGGCCACGGGACCGCGCGCGATCTTTCCTTCCTCTTCCTAGTCCTATCCTACCCCTTACCCATATTTACACTTACATTCACCACACTATCTCACATGCCGGGAGACCGGTCGAAAGCTTAGAGCTTGTCTCGGCTGGGGCGGTGCAATGCCGACGGAATATATATGATCGACCCCGGATCTCGCCAGCCAGCGGTAGAATATCCCCGCCACCTCCCGCGATAAGAACATGCACTACAGTTAATGGGGACCAATGACCTTAGCAGAATCACTAATAAATTAACCAATCAATGAACGTCCCTCCATGCTCCAACTCGCTCCATCCAGTTCTACGTAGCCCCGCCCACGCCGATCGGCTCTGCCTCTCTCGAGCGCGTCTCCCTCCGCCCTGCCTCGCTCGAACCGTTCTGCGCCGCTCCGCCCCACCAACCTTCCCTCTCCCTCGTCGCCCGGTGCGATCTACCCTGCGACGACCCACGCCGTCGGCCTCGTCTCGCGCCGCACCGCCCGCGCCGCCACTGCGCTCGCCCACGTCCTCACCCCCGCTCCTCGCGCCCGCTTCGCCCCGAGTGAGAGGCCAGGGCCCCGATTGAAACGTCACTCGACGAGGGGGACAAACAGCGCGGAAGCAGCCGGCGGAGCGGACGGGCGACGCGTTCGGCCCCGGCGCCACGGAACCGCTTCACCCTCCCCACACCCCCGTCACACCCCGTCACGCCACGCCCCGCCACGCCCGCCACGCCCAGCCACGCCACGCCACGCCACGCCACGCCACGCTCCGCCACGACCCGCCACGACCGCCACGACCCGCCATGCCACGACCCACCACGCCACGACCCGCCACGCCACGACCCGCCCAGCCACGCTCCGCCACGCCACGACCCGTCTCGATAAACCCCACCACGCCACGCCCCGCCACACCACGCTCCGCCACGCCACTCCCCCGCCTCGCTAATCCCCACCACACCCTACCACGCCACGCCACGCTCCGCCACGCCACTCCCCGCCCCGCCACGCCACGCCACGCCACGTCCCTCACAGATTCGGTAGGGCGGACGACGAGCACGGAATGGGGCTGGCGGACCGGACAGTGGCTGACGACCGCAATTTCCAAGCAAATAACACGCAACAAATCTCTGGAATAGTCTTAAGAGGTTCTGGATCATTATAAGATTTTGAACCTTTTTAGAGAAATTTTGCGTAGCGTAACGACAACTCGACATATATTTAATAATATCTTATCCTTTAATATAATTAGATATGAAGATTAGTATTTGATGGGCAGCTGTAGTCGAACAATTGCGAAACAAGAGCGTGTGGCATTACGGGAATTTAGCGCGCACACTGTCGTAGTCACTACATAGTTTAACTATGTGGCCGTGTGAAGACTAAAAGGATATAGAAATAGATATATTTATTATTTCCGCAGGTAGGTTTATGCAACCTGGAAGCGGAACACTAAAATTTACATATTCTAATAATTAGGAATTAAATACAATGTAACTTAAAATAATTTTAAGACAATAATATTAATAATAACGATAATAATAATAATAATAATAATAATAATAATAATGAGCTAACAATGATACTAATAAAGGCATTAATTACAATAACCGCATTAATTCTACATTTATGGCCGTCCTGTACAGATAGTTTAAACTAACAAATATACGACTTTTTATACACTGCACTCCACTTCACTTCACTTTACTAGCACTTCACTTCTCTTTCTACTTCTGTATTGCAATACTAACACCCCGCACACTCTCTCATCGAATTCGGCGGGATGGATCTCAGAGCGTGACCCGACTCACCTGTGGATTTCGGTCTGCACTCATCTGTTGCCTCATACGCCCGGCTGAAATTTGGACAGGACGCATGCGTGACTGGGCATTTTCATGCATTAGGCAGTGAAACACTCTTTCCTGAGTTTCTGAATTTAATTAAAACAAAATGAAAGGTAATCAACGGGGTGAAGCCTCCTACAATTTGTAACAATATTTTAACCTAACTTACAACTAACTTAGCTTAAAGTCCGACCCTTCTGGGTCATCGCCCGGGCGTTCCGCCCCTCTAGGCGCGGCATCGGTCCGTGGGTCGGGCGGCGGGGCGGCAGCGTTCCCCCGTCCCCTGGACCGGGCGGGCAGCCGGCGGCAGCGGCGGCGGTGTAGGGCGGCGCGCGGGCTGGCGCGCGGGCTGGCGCGCGGCTGCGGCTGCGGCGGCGGCGGCGGCGGCGGAAGCGAGGAAGCGCCGCCCGAATGCGTCCTTCAGCGGCGGTCGGCCCTCAGGCCAAATCCGGACGCTCCTTCGTCCATTCAGTTCCCCACACTCGTGCAGTGTTCCGACTCTCCCTTCAGGCGACACATGAGCGGGTGGCGAAGTGACGGCGATGCGTTGCCGGCGGTGATTCACGCTATACAAGAAGCCTCCATCATGTATGTCGACGCAGTGGCGTCATGGAAAGAGGAGGTGGGACTCAAGAGTCGGTGTGGAGACATCATCCATTCAGCCATCAATCAGCCGTTAATAAAAGACAATTTATTACTACTACTACTACTACTACTACTACTACTACTAATAATAATAATAATAATAATAATAATAATAATAATAATATCCACGTCGATGCAGAGGCGGCAGCAAATGCGTAGGGGGCGGCTAGAAAGCAGTGTGGAGTCAACATCAACGTCGGTGCCAATGCGGCGGCGAATGTCCGACACGCAACACTCACCGTGCTGGATACTCGGATTGTCTTGAGATTTTACCAGCTTGTTCAGCACCTTTCAAAACCCCGACATACAAATTTTTACGTGCTATGAAGCATTGCAAGTAGTGTTTTTGCGATAATTAGTATTGGGATCTTTCTTGACCTTACCGACCGTTGAAGGGCGGAAATCGCTGCTCGCTGCTGGTTCTGCGGACGTTACTTTTACACCGCGCCTGCACTATCGGCCTATCGGCAAGGTCTCAATTACTTGGAGGGCAGGCGGGGTGACAAAAACGGGTGTTTACTTTGCAGGTCCAGATGGAACGAACGCGTTTGGAAGTCTGACACCGGCTGATAGACGCCGCGTAACGTTCCTAGCGCTGCCGAAGCAACGGCTCGCCCGCTGCGGGAAGCGCGAAGGTCACGAAAGGTCCTGATACAAAATGCCTATAAAACACTATTTATAATATTCCATAGCACTTCAAAATATATAGGTTTTGCATGGTGTTCTATCAGGTGGTGAAATTTCAAGTCAATCCGAGTATTCAACACGGTGAGTGTTGCGTATGAGAAGCCGGGGAGATCTAGGAAGTTCCGTGTCGGCACCAAACGGCAGCGAATGCGTGGGGACAGAGTAGTGACTGCAGCTGTCACGGCAGAAGGGGGGATTGTGGGCGGCAGGATGGTTGCGCCGGGGTCAGTGCGTGGGCGGCGCGGGGGCGCGCCACCTAGGAGCCGCTACCTGCAACGCTGCCGCCGCCTCCGCCTGAGTTACGTCGGGGAGAGGGGATGGCCTCGCATTAGCATGAGGTCGCTGCGGCGGGGTCACCGCTGGAAGAAGTACAGCTGCGTGGGTGGCACGAGTTCATGGGGGGGGGGGCACGGAACAAAAGTTTTTATCCGATTGCTGGGATACGTTTGGGAAGTCAAACATTCGGATCGGCGAACTCTCTGGTTCTGACAATGATGAGGTGATGTTTGATGCATTGAAAGATCAGTTCTCTCATTTTAATTTTTCCCAGTCCACATCAAACAATTGAAAGATTCTCGAAAATTTATTCAGATCTACATAGGATATATTCCTTTCGATATTACAATTCAAACTGGTCCTTTCAATACATAGGGCATGTTCCTTTCAATACAATTGAAAATTACATACATTTGGTTTTGCCGTGCTTTTACCTTGTTCAAGGTAGAGAACAAGATATTTTCGTATCATAAATTGAATGACTGCCTTCTTGGGATGTTGCAAGGGTTCTAAATGAACAAAAATGTTATAGAAATTAAAATGAAAATCCAATTAGATTTATAAGTAAAAAAACATTTAATGACTTTGATTCCATTATGAATTGCAAAAATGATGGAGCTTGTAATTCCGATGAAAATGTTTAGCAGGATTGGAGAACCAAGGCCGAATAGGAAAATATGTTATGTCTAGCAGACTTGTGGAGGTACCATCGCATTAAAGAATAATAATGTTGTTTGGGTCCACAGCAAAGCAGAAATAAATACATCTTATTTCATACTACGCAAGACAGAACGGTTGATCTGTAACCGTCCAGCGCGCGGCCGTTGCGTCGCAGACCACGCTACCGGAAGCCGCCGCCCATGGCCTTCTCAGAATCGCACGTGTGCGCTTCGCTTCGCTCCGCCCGTTGCTCGCAACGGACGGAACTTTCTAGAATGTTCTATCGCCAAATTTAAATGGCAGTTTGTGATAGGCTACTGCCATCAACTTCCCCTGTGCGGAAGAGCGCTGCAGATCTGACGACACTACGTCGCTGATCTGAAAAATCAGTCGGGACCGCAGTAGGCAAGGCGAGAGACACACGTGTGCCGAGCTCTGTGCTAATGGCACGTAAAATCTTGTTTGTGCAACATTGGGCTGTTTCCAGTTCGCACAACATTTAATCAGTTTTCATGACAGGAGACATCCCGTAAGCATCTGCCATTTTGTGTAAAGACTACACACGTAATAGTTGTTTCTATAATTGTGCTAACCTAGGGACTGTTTCCGGTTGGCACGTGTAAGGTATTTACCATCATTTGCAGGTGTGTAAAGCGCCTGCATCAGACTGCTTGGAGGAAGTGCTAGCTAGTAGTGCACTCCAAGTGTGTTTCACTGTGTTCTATGTACTGTGCTCATGTAAGCAAGAACTTGAGTGATGTGTTAATTAAATTTAGTCTGTGCACGAACTTCTCTTTCTATAAACCCTGAAAACTCCTGCACCAATCTTCCATATGAGGTATCAAAGAGTTTCGGGAATGCTGTACTCCATCCACTCTTGCTACAATTATACAGTCCACAAAAGAAAATAATCTGAAATGAGTATAGCACCCCGAACAAATGTAAAGACTTAGTTTTCATCATAGAATTTTAAAATGCAATGTATATAAAAATAATAGTTATATAGAGTAGATATATTGCTCCCTCTCCTGTCAAATTTTTAACTGGATAACGTCCACGAGTGACCTCAATGCCACTGCCATGTACTTCGAAGTGGCCAACGACCCTGTCTTTTCGGTGTACTTACTAATTCCGTGTAGACCGTGAGCCCCTACGTGCAAGTAATTACCCGGTAGAGGGTTCATGACTGATGCTTTGGTAGCAATTCTCCGTAACATGTAGAATCATTCGGAATATCACTTGGTGTCGCCAACCTCACACTGTTGCCAGAGGGAGAAAATACTGAGGAATGACACCGTCCAGGATTAACGCAAACATGCATTTAACACGTGCTTCTACACCACCGGAACGAACTCGAAAAGAAGGAATGTTAAGGTGGGTTGGACGGCCAAAAATGCCATAGCACGGAGTAAACAACCACTCTCATGTCGGTCTCGAACTCGCGACCCGTTGAACCGAGCTTACCACAACACTCGTGGCTTAGCGATCTCAGTCACTGCCGAAGAATTGTTAGCATACTTTCTCTCATAAATCAAATATAAATCAATCTTAGTTGTGTAAATGATTCTATTCATCAAATTATCATTTGTCTTCTCTATCACGCATGGTTTTAAAATAGGAAGGAATAAACCATTTCGAAACAAATTAGATGAATACAAATAAAAATCGAAGCAGTTTGTTAAGTGCATGCGAAGTCCTTCGTCTAGTTTTCTGCAAAGCGTGTTCCTTTTCAGGTTTACAATTTTCCTCCCTAAGATTGCAAGACATACTGTGAATCCCGGTATTAGAAGAACGGGTTCTCCTCAATGGGCAGCTACCTGTCTTCCCCCCTCCCTATCTCTAGGCAATCTTTATCTCCAGAAAGAACAGCGCTGCGTAGAATTCTGGCGTTTCCTTTTTTAAATTCCAATTTATAAGCGCTCCCTGGGGCAGCGGCGGCCGGGTCCTCGCGGGGCTCGTTCAGAAATTTCCTTCGCCGCTCCCGATCCCTCGTCCTTCCGAACGAATGGATTGCGGGGTAATTGGCCCTGGGCGCCCCGAACGCGGAGGCGGCTGAGGGCCCTCGGAGCGCACTGCGCGCACCTCGCCGCCGTCCCCGCCACCCGCCGCCCCCGCCCCGCCGCCCCCACCCCCGCCATCAAGCTCCTCGCAGCCCAACGCCCGGCCCCCGCGAAGACTAGGGCCTCGACCAGACGCCGCGCCGGTGACCGCAAGACAATAACATACGTGAGATGACATACGGAGAGAGACACATGCAGACAGAACCGCAATAGAGAGAGAGGAATGACACATGCAGAGAGAGGATTGAGTGAGACAAAACGAGAGGATGAGTAAGACAGAAAGGGAGAGGAGTGAGAGATAGGGTTGAGTGAGAGAGAAAGAAGTGTGAGACAGAGAGAGAGGAAATAGACAGCGAGAGAGAGAAGTGGGTCAGTGAGTGAGACAGTGAGCGAGCAGAGAGAGACGCCGAAAGAGAATTGCTGTAGAGATGCAGAGAGATGGGGGAGAGAGAAAGAGAAAACGCAAATTATTTTTAATTACTCATTCGTCAAACCCTAAGACCATAGAGTAAACCCTAATTAATCATTCGTCAACCCTATGACCATAGTCTATGCTAAGACTTTTCATATGACTTTTAAGTTACACGAAACATCTCAATATACTCTCCATTTATTGATTAATTTCAATTAATAATTTTATTTAATTAATTAAATTTAAATTATCTTACTAGTAGTACGTACGTAAAATATAGGGAAAGTTATGTAATGCTGCGCGAAAAAACGGCGGATTTTCGGAAGAAAAATTATTACAGGGCTCTGGTAAAGAAAAAGTGGATAAATCCAGTTGCTAATTTAAGAAACAAAATCTCCTAACACGTGATGCAGCCAGAATCCCCATTCTGTGGGTCCTTGATATCGAAAAACCAATTGAAAGCAAAACGTCTGACCGTCCGCTCGTCTCTGAACAACGCTAGCGACTAAACCGTTCAGCCAATTTTCTCCAAAATTGATATTCCCCGATCGATATAAATATTCTCGCAGCTCCGTAATTTGAAATTGATATTTTAATTTTGAAGGGTACTTTACATAAAGTCCCTGGGACATTTTCAAAATTTTCAAAAAAAATGGCGCCAACAATTTTGACTAACTTTTGTTGTTGGATAGTCTGAAGGTCATTTAACAGAATGGCGTAGGTCTTACGTTGGTGTGAAAACTCTGATTTTTCGAAAAGTGAAAAAATTCAAACTTTTTTCGGTATCTTCCTACAACTACTTAAGGAAGATACAATTTTTGTTATTAATGAAATGTGTTCATAAAAATAGGTCTTAAAATAAGGTCATTTTCAATTTTTTAAAAACAAGTATTTTTTTCGAAAAATTGCGTCAAACATAGACAATTTTTTATTTTCTTTAAATCATTTTTTAACCACATCACATTTTTGATTAAATTGGGACCTGAGATAGCATAAAGATAGCTTAAGAAAATTGTGCAGGTTTCATGTTCGTTAAAATGCCTGATTTTGCAAAATTGTTTTTAAAAATTTAAAGAAGTTTGACGTCTTTCTACAACTACAATTGTGAAGACACGATTGTTTTCCTTAATGAAATATGCTCATCAAAAACAGATCTTAAAATAAGATCATGTTCAATTTTTAAAAAATATGAGTAGTTTTTCTGTAACTTCCTGGCAAACATAATAGTCCGCTCGGAATTGACTGCGCTTCGTTTTCGTCGTTTTCTTACAACTACAATTTTAAAAATACAATTTTTTCTCAATTAAATGTATTTATCAAAACTACATCTTCAAATAAGGTCATGCTTAATTTGTTTCAAAATTCGAGTAGTTTTTCTATAATTTTGTGACAAATATAATAGCCTGCTGTAAATTTACTGCGCTTCAGACAGCTGGATGCGTCGTAAATTAGAATTTGCAATTATGTGAATTATTTCTTTGTTCGTTTCTCACATTCGACCTTTCGTTATACATTTACACATCAATATTTCATAAATTGTTAATTTTGAAATATTTGAAATAAAAAGTAAAAAAAATTAATAGCTCTCAGAATAGCGACAATGCAGGGTCTGCAACAACGGAATTCACATTGCACTCGCGAATATCTGTGAACTACGTGTCATTGTTGTGACCTGATGGAGCTGTATGAAAAGGAGTTATAATTGTCTAATTTATGTTGATATTTGCATGAAAATATTTAGTTTTCACACCAAATGCTGTTCCATTTGTAGTGAGTAGAGTATTTGTTACATGGTTTTAAAATACTATTTTCTAATCATGATCCTATGGAATGCATTTCTTTATTGTCCAAGGTATCAGGCTTCTTTTGCTAATACAGGTTTACAAAACTTTTGTATTCTATTTTTGTGCAGCTGTAGAATTCACATAGTTCTGACAACACTACGATGGAAACAGTGAGTTGCACGCTTCTTGGTTGAATTGGACGTTTTTAATTAATAGCTAAGATGTTAATAGCCCATAAAATGAAATATTTCAGTATTACGTAGCTGTTTCCTCTAATACAGGAAAGTAAGTGCTGTTGTAGCATTACTAGTTTTTACTTTCCCGTATACGTACGTATACACGGAGTATAGTATAGGGAAAGTTATGTAATGCTGCGCGAAAAAATGCCTAATTTTTCATTGCGAAAAACATTCATTGCCGGGCCGTGATAACGAAAAAGTGGATAAAATCAGTTGCTAAATTAAGAAAAAAATCCCCTAACACGTGGTGTAGCTAGAAACCCTCTTTTGTGGGTCCTTGATATCGAAAAACCAATTGAAAGGAAAACGTCCGTCTGTCCGTCCGTCAGTCTGTGAACACTGCTAGCGCCTCAACCATACGTACGATTTTTTCCAAAATGGATATTCCCCCGTCGATCTGGTTCTAGTCAAAGCTTTGAGATTTTGAAAAAGATTCTGTAAAATTTTGGGGGTACTTTACATGAAGCCCCCCGGACATTTTCAAAATTTTCTCAAAAACGGCTTCAAATTTTTACTTTAAATTTCTTGTATGAATAGAGTAAAATACACTTATTAACATGACGTAGGTCCGATTTTCACGGATAACTCTGAATTTTCGAAAATTGTGAAAGTTTCCAAAGTGAACTCCAATGTGAGTTCTTTTTTTTAAGGTCATGTACATTGTTTTGAAAATTATAGTAGTTTTCGGGCAATATGTGCATTTTTAAAAAATTACAAAAACTAGATTTTCTCAAAAACGGCTCCAAAATTTTTTCTTTAAAATTTTGATAGGGATAGTGCTAAATGTACCCTATGAAATGACATAAACGCCATATTGCTGTATTCGTTTGTTTTTTCAAAAATTTCAAAAATGTAATATTTTTGACTTGTCTCTCACGTTTTATGTGAAAACTAGCTGAAATTTCCCGCTTTTTCAGAAACGCTCAAGCGCCATATTCTCATAAATGGCTAAACAAAATCTTCAAACTTTCGATCGGATAGTGCTAATTGCACTCTTTAATATGACGTAAAGTTTATTTTGAGGTGTTTTTGTTTTTTTCAAAAATTACAAAAATGTATTTTTTTATTTGTCTCTCACGTCGTTAATATAAACATTAGCGGCGAATTGTTTACATTATATTTATGAGTACATGTGCTTTAAATAATGTCAAGTAATGTTTATCGAGAACACAACCGTTTTCTGTGAAAACTAGCTCAAATTTCTGCATTTTCAGAAACGCTCAAACGCCATTTTCTCATAAATGGTTAAAAAATTCTTCAAACGTTTCGATCGGATCGTGCTAATGGCACTCTTTAATATGAGGTAAAGTTTATTTTGAGGATTTTTTTTGTTTTTTTAAAAATTACACATATGTAATTTTTTTAAAGGATCTCTCACATTTTTAATATTCACATTACCAGCAATTTGTAAACATTATTATATTTGTGAGTGTATATGCTTCAAATAACTTCAATTAAAGCATTTTGAAAACTCAAACATTTTCTGTGAAAATAAGCTTCAAATTTCTCATTTTTACTAGCGCTAAAACGCAATTTTCTTTAAAACGGCACATAATTTTTAAAAGAAAATTGCCATTTAGGGTTAGGTTTTTGTGTTCTTTAATATTCTAAAATTAATATTTTCGTTGTACCAATTGGAAATCGAAAAGTTAAGAAAATGACAAAAAAATGTACTTTTGGTGGTGATAGATGGTAGCTGGCAAGAAAGAGTATGTGGCAATTCCGAATAGCTATCGAAAACCCAAGGAAATAGAAAACTAATACGGGAAAGTCTGTGCCATTCTGTAGCACCACTAGTTCTTCTCTAGTGCAAGATCCTCGCTATTGCACTAGAGAATTCTGAAATGAAAATCATTGAGACTGTCAGAACACATCGGCTTTAGAATCTGATATCCAACTTGAACGTATTTCAAGAAAAATATTATATGGCATCTGCCCTGGGATTTATTCTCGTTTCTTTCAATATACGCGTCACCGCTGATTTTACCGCCAACTCGCCTGCTCACGCAAAGAATACTTTCTGTCCCGGTAAAGGAAATTTACTAAAGCACCGAGCGTCAATGAACACTTAGCAGCGTCGAGGTATGCGAGAATGTCTTCTGTTGCGACGCGATCCTGACACAGCTGGTCCGGCTGATGATTTCTAACAATGCGTGCTAACAGCGTCTTAAAGAGAAAAGACCTAGAGTTCGCCGAAAACCAACTGGCAGTATTTTATTTGGAAATCGTGTCGATTGCTCGCGCCGGCCGGGCAGCGCTCCGCTGTGTTGGCACTCTGAGAAGAAGTGTTACTCGCAGAAACATCTTTTACACTCTCTGCAGCGAAGATAGCGGGTTTTTGAAGTAAAGAAAAAGCGCGCCACATTTAAAATGCACAATCTTAGCTGAATTTGTGCTAGAGAGAGGTTATAATTAATTTCATGTTAAGTGCCGAATTTGAATTATTTTCTGTGCTTATGTGTTATCAGGGGATAACTAAATAGATACCTACGGGACTAATGATCATAGTCTTTTGCTGCAACCGGAGAAACTATCAGTTTATGTCACTAATCAATCAGTTTATGAACGTATAAATTACGTAGACGACACGACATGTTTAGTTCCAAAGGTCGTGTCTCTTGGCGCTCCGATGACGAAGCTTTTCTCACGATTTCGACGTTAACTGAGTACCCCTATCGTCACATAGAGTTTTTACTGTTTTTGACATAAATAAATAAACCCCTGCCCCCTCGGACCAAGGGGGACATTCCTGTCCCAGTGATTTTAACATTATTCCCCTCCCCCTCCCCGCAAGTTATTTTGGGACATTACGATCGAGTTCGTAATTTGTACAATATGCACGCAAAGTTGCACACGTGTAATCACAAAAATCTAACATTGAAACATTTGGAGATTCCTAGCGCTCGAGTGTCCTGTTGGCTGACGAACGAGCATTCGTTACTTTCTCACATTTACGTGGGAAGATAAAGTATTGTAATCATGCGCCGGAAAATGGCCAATTTTGCGTCACAAAAACTCTATTTTGGTTTAGACCACAGATTCCGAGTATGAATTGCGAAACGTGTCACAATGAAACGATATTGTGACAATATCTCTCATAATATAAGGAATGTGTGATTGTCCCTCACCCTCATTGTAATCTATGTTTTCTGAACAGCGGTAGTAGGGAGTAAATGGCGCGACTGCGCATGCGCAGTATCTGTCTTCTTGAGTATCTCGCTCACATTTCAATGATCGTCAATATGGACAGACTTCTTGTGTGAACTCTGAAACACTGGTGTCAACTGTCAATCTGTGTCGTCCAGCGCCGCCGTCCAGAGGCCGCTCGCCTCGACCGCGTCGAGGCGACTGGCCGAGCTCTCATTGGCCTAGGGGTTGTAATCTATATTTTCTGAAAAGCGATAATACCGGCTTATTCCACTCGTGAAATTAAAACCAATGGAGTTTACCTATACTTATAAAATGTCCCCAATCACTACGGGGCATCTCAAAAAAATTTCCGCGTTTTTCTATCCGATTTTTCTTACCGCCCCTCCCTACTGACCATAATAAGCCGCGACTTATCTATGTGAGGAGACGGTAAGTATCGATAGCTATGTTCAAGTGCAATAAATCGCGTATGTAATAACCTCTTTGATTTTAACATGTTTTCAGTTATTTTCAATATTTGGCGCATTTCGGAACTCTGTTGGGCATGACTTCATTCATGGAATAAGTCCTATTAAATACCTTTCGTGATTTGGAAATTATAAGATAAATCGCGAGTCGAGGCTTTGTCGATAATTTCCAAAGCACTTGTATTGCCTAAGATAATTGACTTAATAGCGCATGCCCAGTGTCTTTGTACTTACATATCTCACTCACATTTTATGATCGTCGAGTGCGCAGATTTCTTGTGCGAAATACTAGTGTCAACTGTTTATCTGCAACTCCCAGCGCCGCCGTCCAGCCAGGGGCAGATTCAGAGGGGGGGTATTCCTCCCCCCCAAACCGTAGGGTTTTCGTTTGTTACCGTCTTCTTTTTGGCAAAATTGATTTAAATATTTATGTTAGAATTATGTAATTATTGAAAAATAATATTGAAGCGTGTCATGTATACAAAATAATGTATACAAAATATATACTACAAAAATCAATACAGAGTCATTACAACAAATATAATGTGTAGTAGAGTCAGCTAGGTCGAATTCAGTCGCTGTCGGGAGGAGAATTCTAGCGGCCGGCTGCCTTGATCGGTAGTTTTCCGTGGTTTCTCCGATCAACACCATGCGAATGCCGTGGCAGTACCCTAACAAACGGACCGCGGATCACGCGCGATCTTTCCTCCCTCTTCCTTGCCCTATCTTCACCCCTTACACACACACACACACTCCCACACACACACACACACAAACACACTAACATACACTACACTACCACACATGCCAGGAGACCAGTCGGGAGCTTAGAGCTTGTCCCGGCTGGGGCGAAGCCCCGTTGGTGGGAGATACCTGGTTAAGGGTAAAACCTCGCTATTCGACGGTAGGTTGGCGTCGGATCTCGCCATCCAGCTGGGAAAAGATCACCGCACCTCTGTAGTTGATGTCCCCGGAATCACGAATCAATATATGTATGTATGTATGTATGTATGTATGTATGTATGTATCTATCTATCTATCTATCTATCTATCTATCTATCTATATATATATATATATATATATATATATATTAGAATAACAAATGTTTATTATTTAACAAAATCTATGACGGTCCCGTCCAAAACGATCGGCTGGATTCTCCGCTGCGTCCAGCGGCCGCAGAACCGCCGTGCCGGCGCCCGGCGAAATCGCTGCGCCGCGCCGCGCCGCGCCGCGCCGGCCGGCCCGCGGTTGAACGGCCGCGCGCCGAGCGGCAGTTAACGGCTCCGGGTGGCGGCAACGGCGCTGATAGGACCCGCCCGGCGCGGCTCTCCCGCCCCGCCCCTCCACCGCGCCCGTCGTTCCGAACTCCCTTCCCTTCCCGCGTCTCCGCACCGCGCCGCGCTGCGCCAGCGTCACAACACCGCTCACCTTGGCCGGTGACGCAACGGGCGCGCTCCTCAAGGTCGTCCCGCCGCGCCGCGACCGGCCCAGCTCGCCCCGCCCACCCCGCCCCCACCCCCCCCACCCCGCCCCGTTCCGCTAAGGCCGGCCGACCGGTAGCACAGCCATCGGCGCGCTCGCTTTCAATGTCTCACCGTCGAGCAAACCCTGAACTCGTCAGGGATTTATAGTGGAGAAAGCCTCTTCAGGAGTCTAGGGCACCTCTAAAGACAATCACGGATTGCAAGCCTGGTTCGCGCCGGTAAGTCTACCCCTGTCGCTTTGTTCTCAAGACAACGCGTAGTGACTGCAACAAATTTACAACCGGACAGAGCGTAGCTTGCAAACCGTGCTAGGTGGTGTATGGGTAATTTCAACACAAGCCTTTGGGTATTCCTGACTTGTGTAAACCTGAGTTCAAAGCATGATACACACTCACTACTCAAGTTATGAACATGATTCACCAGACGTGCCTTAGTAGACCAAGGAACGTCTGGTATATAAACGAAATATTAGAGATAATTCCTCCCGTCTCTCCAGTCATTTCATCATTGTTTTCTCATCATTCATCCTAGCTATGGCCACATTTTCCCCGCCCCTTTCCTCTAAGTCCGACCGGTACCACAGCCATCGGAGCGATAGCTTTCTGTCTCTCCTCGACATGCTAAATCGGAACTCGATAGAGATTCCAACACTGCTTTATATTCATCCAATTTCCAGCCAACATCGCCCCCGCCCTTTCCTCTAGGCCAGGCCTGCAAAGCATTTTGCACTTTCACTGACGTCAGGAGCTGTGCGCGAGCAGCTTGGGTGCAAATTCGAAAATCGATGAAGGGGTGAGTCACATGACACTCTTGGAGTGGGGACCACCAATTAGAAAGCGCAATTCGAACCACTAAAATGTGTATAGGTATATCTATGTATATATAACTTATATGTTCTTGCCCACTGGATTGCGAGTAAATTTACGATCAATCGACGCGACAATCGATCAACCGACGCAACAATCGATCAACCGATCGTAGACGCCTAGAAACCGTTGGAAGCCAGCGGCTACTCCTCCGTCGACACAGCCTGCGTTTATTCTATGTTTCACTACAGTACCTGCAGCGTATACGCGACACTGACACCACGTGCTGTGGTATGTCATGTGACCTGCTCTGAAGCAATCAGCTTGCGAGGATTTGTTTACTTTCTTATAGCCAGGTTTCAACGTTGCCGCTCATCTGACGCACACGAAGTCGCGGAGGCGAGAGGGTTCGTCTTGGTGAAAGTTATGAACATGATATCAAGACGTTTCACAGCCTGCCATTAAGGGCTAATGTTTTGAGATTTAATTTATCTGTGATGTAAGTGGTGCCATATGCGTAGTAATGTTTAGGAACAGTGCACTGAACTGTCAGAGTAGCTTACATCCTGCCGGTTCTGTAGGGGTAAGATACGGGCCACCGGAGAACACAAGTTGCTGATTCGCCGATCGGTTTCTTGGCACGTTTCTGAGTTGTTTCGAGGCAGTGGGCAGTGAACTTGGTGATTACGTTGGATGTGCGCTTCCGTGCTAGACTTACATTTTTAGTTGCGCTGTAGAAATGTTATTGATGAAATTAAGCGTGCTTAACTGTTAAATTGGAACATATTAGTTAAATTGGAACGTATATGTTATGTCAAATATAATATTATCTATGGACATATATTATTTTGAAAAAAGTGTCACAGCGAACTTCGGGAAGTGTATCTGTTGACAATGAGTGCAATACAGAGTGTTTGTAATAGATGGCGTTTAACCGTCGTTCGTATAATGCGGAATTGGAAGTTGTAACAATGAAGGAACTTACTCCACACATAAATTTTTCTGTGGATATTAATGAAAAACAATGTGAGTACAATCGCAATTTCTGTCATCTTTCATTTCATTCTGTCATCTGATATCTTGTCATTTCTGTCATCTTCATTTCTTTCATCTTCTAGTCATCTTTGTATGATAAATGGTTGTATGGTTCAAGTTATCTAAATTATACATGTATATAAAATTTAGTTCGGTTCAGTGACAGCACAGCTCAACGAAACAGTTTACACCACTGATCTTTCATTTATTTTCTTGCCCATTTCTGCGTCTTGTCTTGTCTTGTATGATCTCTCCTAACTTATTCATCTGTATTCCTCTTTGATCTAGTCTCTCCCAGCAATTTTGCCTCTGATCTCCCTCACTTAGTCGTCGCTAGTCTCTTTGACGGACACATTGATTATCTCACCGTTTGACCACCGCAGCGAATAGTCATATTTATAGTCCATTTGAAGTCCAATCACACCATCGTATTCGTACTGAAGTACTGTCCTATTAATCACTGTCGTCAACCTTGCCATCAACATTACCTCATTAATCAACGACAGAAATGTGTAGTGACAATCACCATCACATTCTTTGCTTTAACGTTACGTACTGGCCATTGTCAGTCTTACCTCTCCATCTTCATCTTCATCAGTCTCTGATGAGTGCCATCCTTTCTTTATACAAAAATGTCTACATTTTTCCATCAAGGACTTTTTTAACGATTTTTGTTAAAGAAGTTATGATTGAAATTTCACTGCCCTTAATGTGAAACAAGAGCATTTATTTGTACACGTATCAAGAGTTTATTTTAATATTTCAGTGAAAGTATTTCATGATTGATTTATGAGTATATGTTAGTGTTGTGTGTGTGTGTGGGGGGGGTGTCGGTGTCTGTGTGTGTGTTTTTTTTTCTGAGCACAAAACCATAGCGGTCTGTGACAAAACGTTATACTTTTCTGCACTGCATTCAGAACTGTGTTGTCAATTCGTAGGTTTCTCTACTTCCGACACAGATTTACCCAGACATTAATAGCGTTAAAGGTCCCATGATCATAAGATCATAAGATTTCAACTTCTGGAATTTCAGGCAATAAATCTCTTGGCAACAGAAATAGAGAGTAACAGGATGGAACCCTTTTCAAACGTTCTGAATGTTCGGTTGTTAGGAACCTAATGCCTAATTGCTGCATGCATGAACCCGAATGACAACGAGAGAGGGGGCGGGATCTGTGGCAGCTTGAGGGAGAAAGAGTATGATTTGCCGGCCTCGGATAGTCGAGGTCGCTAAAGCTGAAGGGCCACATATGCCTCGCCTTGAAGGGCTTCGGATTCGCATCCCGCCTCGGGCATGGAGTTTGTGTGTTCTTGTGTTGTCCTTAAGGGTCATGTTTCCCCTACAGAATCCCCAAAAAAGTGAAACAATCAAAGTGGTCGCTATATGTACTAGTAGTTAAAAAGCGACCTAAAAAAAGTGTATGATTTGCCATAAGTATTTAGCAGATGATCCATAAGGAGAATCCCCATATACCTTCCACTCATCTACTTTTGTCCTCTCTATCTTCAGATTTTTTCGACAAGGGCAACTGGGGTATGCCTGAACCCTCAGCCAGGGACATCACACCCCCCGCGATGAATTTGAGTTGCCATAGGTTCGTAAATCGAAAATGTCCAACATTTAGAAGTTAATTGTTTCCCTTTGCAATCCACTTCACCCAATTAAGGTAGAAACAATGATGCCAACTTTAATAGAAACATTATGTATTGTGATGACACGAAAGTCTTGTATGTATTAAAATACTGACTAAAATTAACACTACTTTACGGTGAATTTTGAAATATTTATTTTTAGTAAAATGTACGCAAGTAAAACAGATCTTACGGTCATCCATAAATTGCGTAACGCTAAAGAGGGAGGGAGGGGTTCTGAGGCAGCGTTACACTACGTTACATAAAGGTAGGGAAGTGCGTGACAAGGGGGAGGGGGAGTATTGAAAATACTCGAAATTTGCGTTACGTTCTTTATGGACCGGCCCATATAAGAAAATAACACTGTAATGATTATTTTGCGAAGAACTTCTAATTGGACACATACACCCTAATATATATCAAGAGTGTCTTTTATATATCAAGTTATTTGAATACTGTGACAATAAACCTGGGTAAATACGCGAGCTAAACATGGCTGGCCCGCAATTAGCCTTCGCAGGGGGCCCCCGAAATACTTCGGCCAGCACCGTTCGGCTTCCCCTTCCACTGCCCTGTGTGTCTCCTGCTTCAGGTCGTTGCCACGCGAAGCGGGGCCCGGCACTTTGAAGTGCATTTTTCCCTTCAGTAAACCTGCAAACCTGTAATAACAACAAACTATTCCGTCAACAAAGGCATTGCCTCTTATGTCGTAAACTAAAAATAAAATAACTTAAATAAAGTAAGCTTATTATAAAATTTATTTTGAAAAATGGATTTTTGGTATACATTTTCGGCTTCTTGAAAGCCTTATGAATTTCGTTATACATACGGTTACGTAATACGTTCCTTCATGGGTAATGAGTCTTGAGACAATAAGTCTTTAGAGACATAAATAAAGGTCTAATTATTGGAAGTAGATTACCCAGATAATCGAGAAATCCTTTTACAAACATTCAACAATTACTGTCCTTATTTCGTCCAGATACCAGTAATCTCAACTATTTTAGAAACATCCATCACGATCACGTCATACAAGTATTGTCTGTACTCGCGCGTTGTATCAGATATCGAAGCACGAAAACTACTGAAATATTTTTAACTGTTAGATACCCCCAAGAAATGAGCTTATAATAAAAATTATTTTGAAAATTCGATTTTCCGAAGGACTTCAAACATCTATGCTTCTAATACTTCCAAATGCGTAGGAATACAAGTCAGTGAGTCTCTCCGAATGCATACTATTGATTGACTTTTTTGTTTTGGGGCGCGTCAGTTGTTGTATTAATTTATTCTATAAGTGTAGGGTATTTTATATCACGGGGGGTGGCGATGTGCCACCCCTCTGGAATGCAAGATCCGGTGCCGACCTACATGCAGATCCTCGGTGTTTCTACGTTCCAGGCGTCTCTGCTGGGCACCGCACCAGCTGAAACACGCTCTAAGCTCCTGAGGCATTTCGCGACATGTGTGGTAGTGTAGAGCATTTACGTGTATGTGTAAGGGGTCAGGACAGGACAAGTAAGAGGAAGGAGAGATTGCGCTCGGTTCTAAACCCGTTTGTTAGAGTTAGACTTCTGCGGCATCCGCCTTTTATTGAATAAAGAAATCATAGAATAACACCGAAGAAAGCCGGTCGCAAGAATTCGGCCACCTGAAGAATTCTCCACGAACACGAGACATTGTTTTCGATGGTAAGTAGTGGCTGGTAATGAGTGGATGCAAAGGGACTCCCACTCCGGAGTACCCTTCAGCTGACCCGGTACCCCTTCCACCGGCGCCAGGTCGATGGCTGCGCGCGAAGCGGTTCCCGCCTGGCGTTTCCCGCCAATTCCGCGCGGCGCGGCGCGGGGCGGCCGCGGCCAGCTGTCTCCGCCTCGCGCGTGCCTCCCCCCCCCTCGCTCCTCACGCGTGCGCTGCACACGCTCAACCCGCCGCGCCGGTTGGAAATAGTTCGAGTTGGCAGCCCGCGCCCTGGCAGCGGTGCGCATTCCCTACGTCTTGCCGCTACAGCTGGTGGTCTAGCGCAGAGCTCTAGTAGGTGGACGAGATCTGTTACGAGATGGAATGTGGTGCTCGGCAGGCGGGATATGTAATACTGTCCGACTGGTTTGTTCCTGTAGTTGACCTCGCTGTCAAATGACGAAACAAATTCCATTCAATTGAATTACAAAAATTGGACGGATACCCGTGGCGATTTGTGCAAGTTTCTTGAGAGGAGGAAATATTTCAAATGCATGATCTTACAGAAGTTGCATTAGATTACTTGCGCCAATTTCCTAGGGAAGGAGAGAGAGAGAGAGAAAGGGAGGGAGGTAGCTTGATATGAGTTTTGTTTTGCCACTGCGACATCTGCCCTTGCCGGAGTGTGGCGTATCTCAAGTGTGGATCAACAAATACACCTAAAAACGCGTTATTATAATTACATTAGACGTCCCGAGATGACAGCGCTCATCACACTGTAAGGATCCATTAAAACGTTTTCTCTTTTTGCAACAGGACTATGACATACAGGCGTTTACTACAGGAAAGGAGGAAAACGCAAAAAAGGCCTCCTCAGAGCAATTTTAATCGTTTTCGTGTCCTTGAAAATGCGAGCGTAACTCTATCGAAGTGTCCTAGGCATCAACAGAAACATTAAACATTTTCCCTCAAACATTAAAGTAAATATTTTGTTAGTTAAAAGATACGTTAGGAGGATATTCCTTCCTTCCTTCATACGAAAAACCTGCCACAGACATAAATGTAAAATTTCTTAAATAAAAATTGAGTATTTAATCAATTTACTTTATACTTTTGACTACTCCATCCTGTCAGTTTCATTGATTTATAAGCAACTTTATTCTGCATTCCTCACTACCTCCCTGAAAAATGATTGTTTGTCTCTTCAATTATCAAATCCGATTTGTCTGAAATGATACGAGGGCAATTGAGGCGACAACGTATTTATGAATTCTGTTTATTTGCAATTTATTTACACAGAATGTAGCATGTCTTTGAGCCTATAATATTTTCTTAGGGTTTGTTTTTCAGGTTCTAGATTAGGGACGTTGCCGCCATCTTCACAATCTTAAAGTGCCCTTTCCCATTTCTAGTTGACATTTTTTTTTACCTTTTAACAAAAATCTTATCCATTTTAGAATTTACACTGGACTCTCAAACTCGCTAACTACTATACGCACTCGGCTCGCGAACAGAGCTCCCTGATTTTTGGTCAAGGTACGATTTTTCTCTGGCTGAAAGGGAACACAAAGGTCATTGGAAGAGAGGGTGGTACTCGACAACAAAATCTCGAAGATTTACAAGTGACCAGCAATCTAATTCTTGGCGCAATCTTCAAAGAATCATAAGCGCAGGCACTCATTGCCCACACGTTTTTTGTTACTGGTCCCAGGTGACAACCGTCTTGAGCGACTCCTAGCTTCTCTTCCAGAGGGATAATCACGTTTGACGGTTCTCATAGATTGATGGCCATGATCTACAGCAATGACAATGGGCATATATAGAAACCCAACTTTCTTATTCAAGAAAAATAATTTTAACCATTTTAAACATTTTTACCCATTTTAAAAATGTTAGTCATGGTATGAACAATAATGTCTGCAGAGAACTGTTGTAAATGTGACTATTTAAATCAAGAACAATCGTTCACTCTGAAGATTTACATTATAATTCGAGAATTACAGTTGTTTCTTAATTCTCTGTTCCAGATAATTGTTATGCCACTGGGTCTATTGGTAATTATCGTGAACAAATCTGTTCTTTTAGTGGATTTATTAGTTTCAATGAATACTAGATATAAAACATTTTTTCTACTTTTCGTGGGTCTTTTTCGAGTTTCAGGGCATTCCAATTTTGACTATCCGTGCGGGGTAGTCACTCATGGGGGACAGATATTAACCGTTTCACTAGACACTGACACACTTGCGGGCTCCTCAGGCTCTAGTCAACAGACTTATAAGACCTTCTGCGACAACACATACATGAAAGACAAGGGACAAAGACAAGGGACCCGAGCCTATGACCCTTCAGACCGAAGCTGTGAGTCGGCACATACTGTTGCCATCTCGACCATACAGGTCGACACTAGATATAAAACACTGTACCATTAAAATATTCTAGTGTGTGGCACGCTCTTCTAGTGTGGCATATTTTCTTCATATGCAATTAATCTTCCGTTTTACTGATAAGACGAAGAAACAAGGTTACGTAGTGCCATTGCAGTCATCACAGTGTCTGCGGCAGCGTGGTAACCAGTTTGAATTGAGCACCCGGATTAAACCCATTATTTTAAGAACTGGTTCTGACATTCTTCGTGAAATTCAACATATAATCTGAGATATTTTTGAGATGGTAGCATTCGGATATCCTTTACATCATCCTAATCTATCTGATTTACCATGAAACCTTCAGTTGTTTCCAAATGTTTTATTTACAATGGTAAGTTTTATTTACTTATCATGTCCAATTTTGTTTCGGGGGGGGACAGCCCGTTCCAAATTTTATTTGGAGAGCCGAAGGGGTCTGGAACCCGTAGTGTTTGCACCTATGGGTAGGTGAAACTCACGAATTTTGCTTGGAGATCATAATCCTTTGTTCTTGGTAATGTGAAATAGAACTGGTTTTACAAGAGTACTATCAAATTGAATCGTTAATCATAAAACATGTCTGTAACTACAGGGAATAAGTTGGTAAGTCAAAAATCCTCAGCTTGGTTTATTCTTGAAGACATCCCATAGAAGTCTTTTGAAATTATATCATAATTATACGCGAAGCAGGGTTAGTGTATGTTAACTTACATTCGCAAACGTCACTAGGGTGAATTAATATTCTTTACTAATTACTGATATCCTTTTTCGCTAACTTAATAAGTACTATTTTCATTTACATTGAGAGTTTGCAATGATATTCTCCTGAATAAACTGAATAATTATTCGCTTGATAAAACAAAACCAAAAGAAAAACAACGTGAAAATATCAGAAAATAAGTTGGAATGAACTTGAAATGTCCATTAAATAATTTTACAAAATAAAAAATCAATTTTGCTATTCGCATTTCATTGTAATTGCGCTTCCCTTTACCCCACCACTCGAACTGTTGTGGGAGGCACAGATAGTAAAAACACGAGTTCTCTATTCGCCAGCGGTTATCTGGAGTTCCTTCCTCAACCAATAGTAGAGTGCAGTCTGTTCTCTGTTTACTTCCCACACTGAGCCTCGATAAGATAGAGTTGTGAGAGGGGGGGCCATCGTCCAGTCAAAATGGAGTTCCATTTTAATCAGCAGCGTTTTCTTAGTGATTTCATTAAAAATTCAGATAATTATTTTAGAATTGGTAAGATGACGATCTTCTATAACGGACAATAAACCTTTTAATGCGTAGGAACTATAACTGCGTAACTATTATTGTTATAACTAGGGCCCGGATAATTATGTGCTAAAAATTAGGAAAATATGTACATATATATGTATTAAAATGTATAGAAATATGTACTAAAAAGTACGAAATATGTAACACTTTAATTATTATATCAATTCGTTTTAATAAAATACTTTTGCTTAAATGTTGATCTGTGTAGACTTAATATACTCGTAAAGAACAAAATTAAAACATAATTCTACTCACAATTCTGTTATTTACAATGGTCTCCGTAAAAAATGAGAAACAAATATTTGTTTCAAATACTTAGAAAATAGCTGAATGTGACGTCACCGATGATTTAAATTACTTTCGGTGGTTTTTTTTTTTTCTTCGTCTTTTTTCGTCTTCCTCGTCTTCATTTTCTTTGTCGTCGTCTTCTTCATTGTCTACTCCTCCTCCTTCGTCATCTCCTCTTCCTTCTTCTTCGTCGTCTCCTTCTCCTTTTTCGTCGTCGTCTCCTCCTTTTGCGTCGTCGTCTCCTCCTTCTTCTTCGTCGTCTCCTCCTTCTTCTTCGTCGTCTTCTCCTTCTTCTTCGTCGTCTCCTCCTTCTTCTTCGTCGTCTCCTCCTTCTTCTTCGTCGTCTCCTCCTCCTTCTTCTTCTTCTTCTTCTTCTTCGTCGTCGTCTCCTCCTTCTTCTCCGTCGTCTCATCCTTCTACGTCGTTCCCTTTTTCTACGTCGTCTCCTTCTTCGTCGTCGTTTTCTTCGTCTTCGTCGTTTTCTTCTTCTTCGTTGTCCTCGTTTCTCAGTCTTTCTCTTCGTCGGTATTGTACTGGAGTTTAATCAACACCACCTACATCTAGTTAGGTGGCGTTGATTTAGTTCCCGGCATACTTACCAAGATCACAGCGCCAAAACACGAAAAAATACGTTTTTGGAAATTTCTTAGAATTTTATAGCCATTTCTGGAAACAAATTATCAGTTCCCCATTAGGACGCCGAGACGCGTTGAATGACACCTCGTTTGTCTCCACTAGTGCATGGGAAGTAGTCTACCCGTGAGAGACGGAACGGCTCATTCGCAAGCATGCATACGAGGAGTTTACTCAAATACTCTATAGGAATGAAATTTTTCCCACCCAAGTCGCTATTGCTTGACTTCTCTGAAAAGATAAACCAAACTTTGCCTATGGCAAATTCCCAGTCTGCGATATCACAAGGTTTAAGCCAATCGCCGTGAATTATTTTCTGTCCTTTTCTTATCCAAAAACTGTAGTGCCACATCATGATTTTACTTTCACCTCACAGAGATACTTTACAAACAAGGGTTTAGGCTCCAGTGCAACAAACGGGGAAAGAAAACTGTCAATGGCGCTTTCTGAGCTGCGTTGGTGCGTGTAATTTTTGGCGAAGGGCATTAAGGTCAAGAGAGACCTCTGAAAAATACGTTGTGGGCGCGAGTTATCGCTTGCTAGACGTACCATTTTCATACACAAAATTTATTTCTGAGTAGTATTTTGTTCTCTGCTTTACTCGCGCTGAAATCTACACACTGGAAGATTTGGAGTGCAACAACGCCTTGCCCTTTTGTAGGATTCTGCGTGCTGCAATATCAACATTTTTTCGCAGTGCAATATTGCCAATTTGGAGAGGAGGCTGCCGAAAAATTGTGTGACAATGCTGAATTGTTTGTCTTGGTTATTACTTATCAAAAACATGTAGGATAAATAAAGAATTACATAAAAAGAATACATAAAAACGAAAATATTAAGAAATATTTAAAAATATGTACTTTTGTGGAAAATATGTAAATATATGTACCTTCGGGTAAAATATGTAAATATATGTACTAAAAAGTCATCGGTTTTAGGTCCTAATCGACATGAAACGTAAATATATTGTGGTTTAGACTTGATAGAGTTAACATACGGAAATATGTAATTACATAATTATCCGGGCTCTAGTTATAACCCATCAATAAAGAGGAGTTAAATGATGGAAACAACATAAACAAATGCTCTATATTTGTAAACTCAATTTTAAGATGGTTGTAAATGACAGATTAATGTCATGAAATATTTTTTTACCTCACAAATTTACCTAAGAAATTTTTGTTTACTTTTGTTCACTACAACGAGAAATTCTTCTCTGAGAGAAAAACAGTTCAGGAAATGATCATCAGACGAGTCCATGCCTGCGGTCAACGTCGGGCTGAGAACTTCCGGAGGACGCCAATTTCATTTGTAATTACCGACGCAG
This sequence comes from Acheta domesticus, assembly GCA_031308135.1. NCBI lineage: Eukaryota > Metazoa > Arthropoda > Insecta > Orthoptera > Gryllidae > Acheta > Acheta domesticus. The sequence goes on along the minus strand of JAHLJT010008756.1, from coordinate 35,210,246 downwards.
TTTCCGCGAGGACCTCAAACGGGTGATTTTCTTTTGAAACAACAACGCCCCTCCCCCGTCCCCTACAATAGTTCCACCGCGTGCACGAGGCGCGGACGGGGGCTGAAGGGGGAGGGGGAGGGGAGGGGGAGGGGGGAGGGGGCGATTTGCGCCCTGCGTGCGTTCCCCGCATCAGCGCCGATCGTGGGAAGGCCTCAATTCCTTGCTCTTTGAGGAGTCGTCCCCGCCCACGATTCACCACTGCGTTTCTCCGTCCTGGCCGGTAGCACGTAACCAATCCAAAGGGGCAGAGAACATAAGAAGCTGAAGGAAGAAAAGAAGGAAACAAGGGAAGAAAGGAAGAAACAAGAGATGGAAAGAATGAAGAAAGGAAAAGTAAAATGAAAGAAAGAAGATATGAAGAAGAAACGAAAGAAGGGATGAAAGAGAGAGCTGAGAAAAAGAAAAAGAGAAACAAGAAAAAATAAAAGACTATAAGTGGGTGAGGTTTGTCGATAGGACTGGGATGAAACCACGCGTATCCACGTGATGCGACGTTTCCGCGCGACGTATCCATCGATGTTGGCAAACATCGATGTCCAAAATTAAAACATCGATATTAATAATACATCGAAAAAAGATATCGATGTTTTTAAACATCGATGTTTTAAAGCTGGTTTAATAACCTCTAACATTAAATTTGTGCGCAATAAAAATTAATTTGACAGCGATCTAGTATATTCATTTATAATTAAAGTTTAACTTAAAACAATTAAAAACGCATCCTGGTGTGCGAAATACGAGGAAAGACGAAGGTTTCCAGGGTATCAGAATCATCTCGGGCAAGGTACAGTCTGTCAAGTGAAGGCAGTGTAAACCGCGTTCGTGTGGTTCGAACGCATACGAGTAAAAAGTGAAGCCATCAGTTACTATTTCATATTTTAACTTTTACCAAATTGTCATTATGAGAATTTTTAATCCAGGAACGCAACATCGAAAATGTCAAAACATCGAGCGTAAAACATGGTTGTTCAAAATCATCGACTTGAATACTTCGATGTTTAAAACTTCGATATTTTTATAGAATCATTTCCCGTGGCTTCTCCGATCAACACCAAGCGAATGCCGGAGCAGTACCCTAACAAACGGGCCACGGACCGCGCGCGATCCTTCATTCCTCTTCCTTGTCCTATCCTCTCCTCTTACACACACACACACACACACACACACACACACACACACTAACATGCATTACACTACCACACATGCCGGGAGACCGGTCGGGAGCTTACAGCTTGTCCCGGCTGGGGCGGTGCCTCGCTGGTGGGAGATACCTGGTTGAGGGGAAACCCCGCTAGTCGACGGTAGGTCAGCGCCAGATTTCGCCATCCAGCCGGGGAAAGATCATCGCCACCTCCCGAGAAAAAACACGCGCTACACTTACGGGACTAATGACCTAAGTAGTTGACGCGCCCGGAAACACGAATCAATCAAACAATTATAGACTCATTTTGAAAATGTCGACATCGATGTAGCAACCTTAGTATTCACCCCAAGTGCCACTGGACGTGTTTTGCCTCTGTTCATGAACACTCTGTTATATTACTGACTTCACTGAAACCTATGATACATTTTCTAAGTAAATTGTTACATTTCATAAAATCTTTACAATATCACAGTTCTACATTTCCCAAGACAAAGGATGACGAAACGCTACACATCCCCTTGTTGTGTGGAAATTCATTTTTAATTCTTTCGAAAGTCCCAAATTATGAATAAATTATGTATCTTACGACATTTATTTATTATAATAATGTCAGATATCTGGCGTACACGGCGTTTCCAGATTTCGGTAGATGTTTGATACTAACTCCAATAACTGCACATTCTCCTCGTGCTCAGCTAGAAAATGAAGTGTAATTAAATTTACCTTTTGCATTACAATCTTAATATTACCCATTTCAATCTTAATATCAAATGGAAGTGCCCTGAATTGTTCATTCCGTTATTAAATTATCACCCTATTATTTCAGTCTTTTATTTTATTTTTTATCTATTTTTTACATTCGCGTAACATTAAATAATCTCCAAATATCATTTCATTTTTCCTCTTCAGGATTTTTCGGTAAGTTTTTATTAGGATTTCCGTAATAAAGCAGGCTATGATCGAAAACATCGCAAGCCCAGTAACTTCAACCATCAATGCCAAAGCTATGGTTTTGAACTTTAACTAAGATATCTCATAACAGATGTTCGCATTGATGAACTTTAAATTCAGCGTTTCTTTTTCTGTTTCTCTGTGGAGTAATCGCCATTCGAAGTTATTCCTTGTCTAAACACAAAACTCTTTGGTGAAAGTTCATTTGTTGACACCTCAGAGGGTTCGTTAATCATTGCATTATGTTTTTTTTTTATTTTTATGAGACAAAGGCACACCTGTGTAGGCGAGGGACAAGGATAACTCATTTATGCGCTTCTCCTTCCTGGGTGATCACAGTGTTCGTTCGTTTTTGCCTTCCACTCCCTGAAACACGGCAGTGTGATCTTGAGGAATGAATTATGAATGAATGTGGATGGGTTCATATTCAAAAAGGATTCGTAGTGATGTGAGAAGTCACCCGAGCACAAACACATTGTGAAAACACCGATGGAGGCGTGGGATCCGAACTCCCAGTCTTCGGTTCAGCTTAATAGGATTCCTTCAGGCCTCTGCGTCACTGAGGACGGTACGTAGTATATTTTTACTTGATATTTTTATTTAGTTAATTATTTCGTTATTTAGTAATTTCATTATATACGAACATCGTCGTACATAGTCCTTTGATCACTTAGTCATTTAGTTACTTTTAGTCACTTAGTCATTTAGTCACTCCGTCATTTAATCATTTAGTCACTTATTCATTTAATCATTTAGTCACTTATTCATTTAATTATTTAGTCACTTAGTCATTTTAGTCAGCAATTTATTGTATTATGCTAATAATTTATACTTTTTGTCTGGTTGGTTGAATTGCTTTGGCCCACTGTGAGGCTGCTACTTCCGGCGCTGTCATGGGCCGCGGCGCCGTCATGGAAATTAGTGGTCTCGCAAGTGCTCCACGCAACGGTGGCCGCGGCTCGCTGCCCGCCCGCCTGCCGGCCGGCCCTTTTTACGAGTCCCAGCGACGCTGCACAGACGCGAGGCACCGTTGCACCTGCAACGCCACTCCCTGCACTTCAGCTTTCTGGAACGGAAATGTTGAATTATAATGATTAATTCAGGCCTTTTCAAATGTCATGTAATACTGGGCAGGAAGTACGGCCGAAGCACGTAAGTGAAAAGTGTACTTTTTTTCTGGTACTACTATAGTAAAAGTAACTAGCTGTATCCAGGCAAACTGGCGGAGAGTTTAAAGATAATAGTTAAACAGATTGTCTGGGATGGCAGTTCAATACTGAATTCCGGGCCAATGACAGATATTTGGAAAAGACAGTTGACTGATAATAATGTAATGTAAGCTTTCACGGCTGGATATACTATTAAAAATATATTCCGGGCTGGACTGCGTGTACCCATTAGCCACTGAAAAAGTCTCCCGCAGTAACAGACGACACGTTTGGGCACAGAATGACCGATAGACCACGGCCATCGATCCCGGAATGTGTATATAATAATAATCAGTTCACTATTATTTAGCGATATTAATGTTCATTTATAATTTTACAAATTAAATGCTTAAGTAACAGGTATTTGAACTTATCATTTGCGACTAAAATTAAATATTTTGAATCCAAATGATTCTGACTTCATAAATGCGTTCAATTACGAGTGCTATGATGGCATTAACTTTCTTCCGGTTATGTGCAAAGACCCTTAGCAGTGGAAAGAGCTGTTCGCCCCTAAGGGCGATGTAATAAATTTAAGACGTTTTACTAGACTAGAGGACATAGACCACATTGAGACTTTTTTATTTAATTCACATCATTCCTACATACAAGTACAACAAAGAACAGAATCAGTTTATAAAACAGACCAATCAAAACAGGTTCCTGTCCTTGGCAAAATAATTATGCAAGGCAGAAACTTCAAGCAAATTAAATGTGAAATAAAATAATAAGCAAGACTGTGAGACTCTACAAAGTATATAAACATAATTAAAATTTCGGTTGATTGAAACCATCCAACGGGAGAGGGAGCTCAGGGCATCACTTAATGTCACTGCGGTGCCTCTGACCGGGAGGTTCTAGATTCGAGTCCCGACGGTGGCAAGATTTTCGACACTAGCTTGTCAGCTTGGTCGAATTCAATCGCTGGCTGGAGGAGAACTCTAGAGGCCGGCTGCTCTGGTCGATAGTTTCTCGGGGTTTCTCCGATCGACTCCAGGCGAATGTCGGAACCTTAACAATGGGACCACGGATCGCGCGCAATCTTTCCTTCCTCTTCCTTCTCGTATCCTCACCCTTTACTTATAGTCTAGTCAAATGGTAGAAAATAGGGGAAAGTTTTGGTGTAGTTTTGATTTTTGGGTCCTTTATGTTTTTGGGGTCGCTGAACACGAATATCATGTTTGTCAACACAAATTTTGCCCGGAAACACGTTTTTTTTCTCGCAAAAAACGTGTTAAAAATACGACATTTTTCAGTGTTTTTAACATAACTCAAAAACCATCCACTTTTCGTAAATAAAGGTCATACACAAAATTAAAGAAGATACAATTACCTACATTTTATGTAGGTATGTCGTATTTTTAACATGTTTTTTGCGAAAAAAAACGTGTTTCTGGGCAAAATTTTTGTTGGACAATCATGATATTCGTGTTCAGCGACCCCAAAAACATAAAGGACCCAAAATCAAAACTACACCAAACTTTCCGCTATTTGGCATTTTTGAGCACCGTTTGACTGGACTATTACACGCATTTACACAAACATACATTACATTATCACATATGCCGGGAGACCGGTCGGGAACTTGACCCGCCTGGACTGACTTCGCGGGTGGGAGATACCTGGTTGTGAAAAACCCTAATAGCCGACGGTAGATCGGTGCCGGAACTTGCCACCCAGTAGGGAAAGAACACCTCCCCCTTGCGAGAAAACATACACTACACTTACGGGACTCATAACCTTGCCAATTGACACGCCCGGAATCACTAACAATTATTTAATCATTAAAAATATCTGGTAAACAGGTTTTCATATGAAGCAACAATTCTTTGTGATATTTCGGGAACGCTTCGCGCTTGCCATCTCCACTTCAGTTTGCTCTTGCACTTCTCTTTCTGTTTCTGGAAGGAAAATGAGAGAGGAGTCAAGGGGAGTTGCCCGTACCTAGAGGAGTGCCGGGCTTCCCAGGCGCGCAAGTATCTCATGCGGGAGCGCTTAGACAAGCCAGAACTAAAGGCAACTCCCTAAGCTGTGGTTCCTCGAAGCCTCGAAAGAGGGAAGAGATGAAAGAGGTAAAAACACTATATTGCCTTCAAAAATTAGGAGCACATTATTGACGTCGGCTGGCGAGGAAATGTTTTTTTTTTTCTTTTACTGCCGAACGCGTGTCCTGGTCACTAGCGATAAGCCTCTGCAATCTGCAAGGTCGCGAAAACTGAGTCGGCAGGGGGACCGCCCTTGGCCGCTGGATTGCTGAAAGGAATAGCACGATCATGCAAACAAGGTGAAAACAACACAAAACACATTAACACGAGACACTCATTTACATCACACACGTTAAAAACAATTAACAAAAATTTGGGAATAGTATTACGTCCCCCTGGTGTTTATGGCAACATGCGATGGCACGGATCGCAATGGTCCTCCACGCTCACCCCAAGACGCTGTCATGCCTTTCAAAGTACCGCCAGATGCATGAACACACACGGCGACCTCAAGCTGATCGGACAGTGGTCGTATGCACATGTTAGTGATTAGTTTTCGTTTCTGTTTCGATGCTCCCTAATTACCAAATTTGGTGATCTTTTTTGTTTTATTTATTTATAAAACTAACATTATCTTTCGATTAAATACATTAGTTAACAATTCTTTAGCTTCTTGAGAAGATTCGTGACATCAGTATGAATAGAATATCTTGACAATAGAATGTTTCTTTTGATACTCAAGTCGTTATTTGATACTCAAGTAGTGACTTTCAATTAAATAAGTGACTTTTTAAGGTATCTAATTTAAAACAGCATATCTGTGATGCAACTCTGCAATTTTGTATCTTGCGATTCTGTAAAATAAGCGTATTCACGATGAAATTGTCTGCAAAATTATAAATAACTCAATTATTTAAAAGGGAATTGATTTGATTGCTGAAGTTCCATCATTATTATTTAAACATCCATTGTTAACGTCTGTCGATATTACGTGAATTACCGGCCTGGACAGTAGTGAACTCATTTCGGGGTTATTGACAACAAAAAAAGAATTTCGGGGCATCGTTTCTGATGGAGAGAGAAAAATATGGCATATCAATGTCAATACATTTCAACGGTTTTCAAAACTGCAAATCCTCCCAATATTTAGAAGTCGAGGAAAATAATAGAACATTTTTTATCAATTAACAATTGTAAACAGCTATCGCTTTTTTGTTTAAATTAGTAACGTCGCTGTTCTTTAGGCCGGATTTTTTTGGTTAAACATCCTAAAAAAGTACGTTATTGACCCGATTGTAATAAGCGCTTTTTTTAAAAATATAATTGGTCGAAGATAAAGCATGCCATTATAACGCGATCTTTCAAACTTTTATAATTATAGCAAATTTTTTTCCCTGGACTGTTTGAAAAAAACCGTCGTGTATTTTTGTGTGCCCCATAACCTTTACAATGACTGCGCTCAAACAATGGCTTTTGATGATTGAAGAATGAAACGATTTATTTTCAGCATGGGAGTGCTGTTGGGTATTGTTAGTGAAAAATCAATATGGAGGACGACAAGGAACTTAACGTATTGTGACGTCATGTGTACTCACAGCGAACTCAGACACGAGCATTCATATATACAGTTATATTTACAAACAAATACGTACATTTAAATACTTACACTTTATACAATTGCTCTGATAGACCTACTATCCCCTGATCGCGGGAGCGATACAAATCCGATTGAGAATCGGTTTAACTAGTGGCACTCGCCACTCCTAAATTCGAAGCGCGCACAAAGCCAAGCTTCCGTGACCGGATGTCACACTCGGACACAAAGTCCTTACAGGCGCATCAATCAGTGAAGTACCTCGATCGCAAGAGCGATCTTAACCGATTAATGATCGGTGTGAGTCATGAATCTCAACCACTCCTCACTCGGAGCTCGCACACAGCATCACTCCTCCGTGATCGGAGTCACATCTGAGACACAAAGTCCCCAGAGGCGCGACAACACGTGACTTGCCTCGCGAGTCCTACTCGCCGCTGCACCGCCCTGGCGCAAATATGTGCAACAGCACGAGGTCCTCACTCTTTGTCTAGAACCCGCCCGCTAGCCTAGTGCACTCCCTTATATACTTGTGGCTCACGTGACCTTCTACGTCACGCCGTCTCCCCCGCTATGTTTCTGCCTCTGCCCCCTCTGTCTTTGTTCCCTTTCCCACGTGCTTGCTCTAGGGAACCTTTCTCTTCCTGCTGTGGCGAGGCGATTTCCTGTTGTGAATCCCTTTCCGCCCGTTCCCAAATAGCTACCACGAGGTTCGCTGGGTAATGCGTTGCAGTATCAAGGTAAAGTTCTCCCTCCAACGTTTGCGTATAGAATGGCAAATAACATTGATCCGTGAGCTAAACTACTCTATTATTCATCACTGTATACATCATATGTTACTTTATCAAAACTTCGAAATTTCTACAAAAGCACTCCCTTCACTTCGATCCTCACCAACTCAGTGTACGGACAACCTGATCATGTTCAGTTTGAGTTCCGTGAAACCAGAGGTCTCAGGTCGTGTCTATACGTCTATTACGATCAATAATAGCTTAGTAATGTAGGATTAGTTGATGAATTTGCTGTCGGAATCGGATAACTGGCGCTAGATCGTGTATTTTTTCAGAGTGTCAAGTGTTGAAGAATTTTGGCAATCTCTGCTGTATATGCTAGGGATATTATTCCAGAATTATGATCAGTACTTTCTCGCTACACCAAGTGAATAGGAATGTAAAACGAACCTCCAGAATCGCTTTCTTGGGGTATCCGTAGTCCAGCAGAAATTGTCAATAGATGGTACATCAACGGCTCTCTTGTCTTGAATCCTAAGGGATGGACACCAAGCAGCTTGCTATGCTGCGATTTTCTAACTTTGCCCCTCATGTCCCGTCATCACGATGGAATATGTCAGGGTATTTCGCGACGTTCTCAGTCGTGCCGCCAGGCATCGCATAATCGCGAACGTATCAAGCAGTGCTTGCGATCATGCGACTTCTAGCGGTACGACAGAGAAAGACGTGAAATGCCTTGTGATATTCCATAGCTATAGGGCCAAAAGGGCAGAGTTATAAAAATCGCTCATTCTTACGTGGGTCTCAACTCGAGCTTCCTTATAACATCTTGACGTCAGAATGCAATCCATCGAGGTTTTTCCGGGTTGAGAACCATTCACCTGATGAAGGGCTCCCAGTTTCAATTTGGTGCTGGGATGGCGTCCACATTCATGCGCGGCCTATTGGCAAGCTAGTGAGTTGTAATTTTATTTAACCGACCAATTCTCGCCCAATACTAATTGTCGGCGAGAATTGAAAATCGTCAGCAGGATATTTGTGCTACGATTTTATTATTTTATTTATCCGTTGTATCAGGGGGGAGTGTTGAGGCCCAGAAGTTTGACATGGCGCATTTAGCACATTATTACCATTTTCGATATTCTGCTCCTCACTGTTGAGACGTACCGCGTATCCGCACCGCGCCTACGAGACCCATCTGTTGTGCACTGCAACATGTGCGTTACTGCGTCAACGCGACGTCCAATAGATCTTCTCAATTCATAGATATTCCTAGGAAACCGGATAAGGAACTTTCCGTGCTAGAAGCTACGAGATCTGAGGTTGCTCGAGAGAAAAGTGTCACTAATCACTTCGGGATCGAGTCGAATATTTTACTCAGTTCCTCGTTCGTAATTGGGGGTTATTACCACGACAAAATCAGAAACCGACTGGGAACTACATGGGGAATCCGGGGGGCTAGGATGCTTCCCTGTCGCCCCCCTTGCGCTATCGATGTGGTGTATATAGCCGAGAAATTCAAAATGCTTGCCCGAGATCCGCTCCCATCCGGCAGGAAAGATATTTTTGTTGTGCTCTGGTCCTAACGCCTTCACAGCGGGGCGCAGAGGCGGAATAGCTAACGTGCATCTCACGAATTGAGTAGTATTGTTTCAAAGACTAGGCCATTGGCTACAATAATACCTAGAGTAAATTGGAGAGTTTATTTCCAAAGTAACATAACTCTATAAAACACATTTTTTTGGGAAAGCAAAGCATTCATATTCGGCTCTCTAGTTGAAAACAGGATTCAATGGATTAAATGGATGATCATTCAATAGAGTGTAATTATGTAATATGTAATATGTAATTAATATGTAATTTAATATAAGAGAACTAATTTTTGGACACAATATTTGACCGCATAATGGAGAAGCGTCTTCAGAATGTATTGATACGCAAATCTATAAAACAAACTGAAATGGAAATTTCAAAATAATATATTTCACCAAAGAAAAATCTCTCGCCTACTATATAGAAAGGCCTTTTCGACGGATGTTTATGAAGCTGTAAAAGTCGATGCGAGTATATTGGATTTCGTTTTAGTTGAGTATAGGAATGCGCAGCGCTCTGTTTGAGTTTGTACGCGTGTGTGTCTGGTGCACTCACACATTGGGCATTTACGAGGACGTTAGAAGTGTTGGTGGGTGGATTAGTCGAAAATCGATCGTGTAACTTTCGAGGTACCTGAGACAAAGCCTATCATTTATACGCTCGGACGTACGATGTGTACACGCCATATCGATTTCCTTATTTCATCACCGGCCATTGTGACTGAATTCATAGAACAACCTTAGTAGACCCCATGCACATGCACGAAGGTATTCAGATATACAATGTGTTTAGATAATTTATGAGACACATAGAACAATGTGTTTTACATATACATGATTTTGACATGTGGAATTCTCAAAATAGAAAACTCATCTAGCCAAAAACGTTTTTTCTAAAGTTCTGATAATTGTTTCGTTTGTGGTGGAGATACGGACTGAGGCGTAAAGTTTGTGGAGAAATTTTAAATACTTGTGTACCTATACATAATGCAACTTAATAATGCAGAAATTACAATAACAAACCACTATATGTGACTATGCAATGCTAATAATGTTTAAACTAGAGTTAGCTATAACAGCACATGGTATCTCGCAATATTTCTAATCTTTGTTTTGATAATTTAAGGAGTTCAACTACATTAGACCTGCGCCATTTTTGTCAGCGTTCTCTCCACTATTCGAGAATTTTTTTTCTAAAATCGAGCAGTTTTGAGAAAAATACAGTGCCTTTACTTTAAGCAAAACTTACACGAAAACTACTTGTTTTTTCGAAGAAATTGTACATGATCCTATATAAGATCTATTTTTGTATATATTACATTAAATAAATCAAGGTGGCTTACCAAATTGTTCAGTTTACTTCATCTGTAACATTTTATATTTCTTCATCCCTGGCACTCACACATCAGTGACACTGTTTCTGAAGATAGACATAAATTATTTTAAAAGCTAAATTTACCTTTCCGTTAATTTGAAAACTAATTTATGTTAATGACACTGTAGCCATTCTTTCTTTATTTTCAGAAAGAACAGTGATTTTTTTCATAACTAGCAAATAAACAAAAGAGTTTACAAGCTTTTTTTGCTTTTTTATGCAACATTCAAAGTTGGTTACGATATAGTTTTCAAATGATTTAATTCTACTTTATATATATATATATATATATATATATATATATATATATATACATATATATATAAACTACTCGTTTTTTCAAAACCTTGTACATCACATTTTTAAATTTAATTTTTTAGAACAGATTTCATCTAAGACAAAAATCTGTAATTTCATTATTGTATTTTGCAATAATAAAATTTTGAAATTTTTGAAAATATAGAGAGTTTGCTGGTATTGTGTAGCAACACTTTGGTACGATGAAAAATTTGAAGAAAAAATGCGGAGCCGATTTTGAGAAAATTATTCCTTATAATTTACTTATATTTCACCAAAAATTACGTGAAAAATATTCATATTTTCGAAAAATTGAAAAGGTCCTTATTTCAAGATGTCTGTGAAGAACAGATTTCATTAAAGCAAAAAAATTCTTCAATACTGAAGTTGTAGGAAAACTACAATACTGAAAAGATTTAACTTTTGCAAATTTTGAAAAATCCTTGAGTTTCAACGAATATGAAACCTGCACCATTAACTTACGCGTTCTTTACCCTATCCAGTAACAAAATTTATTCAAATTTATAAAAATGTTGAGACTTCACGTAAAGTACCTCCAAAACCCAAACTATCCGTCTTAACATCGTAGAGCCTTGAGTTCGTTCAGATCAATCAAGAAAAATCAATTTTGGAAAAAAAATCATCTCAATGGTATAGACGGCAGCGTTGACACAGACTGACATATTTGCCGTCAATCTTTTTTTTCGGTATCGAGGACCCATAAATCATGGATTCTGACTGTAGAACATGTTTGAGAAAGTAATTTACTGTGAATAGTATCATGATTTATCTACTTTTTCTTTAACAGAGCTTGACAATAAACGTTTTCTGACGGAAAGTTGCCACTTTCCGGTCCACGATTACCATACTTTATCTTCTACGAAGTAAGGTGAGAAAGTAAAAATAATATTTGTGCTCATAAAGCGCTCAAATGTCACTACAGGAAGCGTTCTCTGATTTCTGATCAAGCAATGATGCAGAATGTCGTTTTCTCTTTAAAAGAATTTCAATTAAATAAGTTGACAAATTGCCAAAAAAAAAACAAAACATTTTAATAATTGCTCAGTAATGAAATCAAGAGCTGCCCACGAAATACAATCGATGATATGGAGTTAATTTAATAAACCGAGGTTAAATGGAAGTATCACACAGTAATTCCAAATTAGAATCATTTTAAAAATATTTTGAAATTGTTTTCCCAAATTTTGCAGTAGAAAATAGTCTCTTTTAGTAACATTCAGGTAAATAACATTAAAAATATATTGAAATGCCTCAAAGGAAACGGAAAACATTTATGAACATTTCCTGGGTAGATTGATATGGAGAATAATTTAGTACTCTCAGGAGTATTATATTGCACTCTGATATGAACATGCCAGGAAGAAGGAATGGACAAGAAATCACAGAAAAGAGAGGTTCATTGATTCTATGCAAGGTGCTATAGCCTCAATAGAATTTTAAATAGTTCACCATAAATTGTCTCTATTCGAATTTTAAATACACGCGAGTATGTGTAATACATGATTAAACATATTAAATTAAAGACGATAGTCGCCCTTTGCGTCGCTGTGCAATGTTATTTCTAAGGAGAGAAATAAACTAGTCGCTGTACAAAATGGCACGGCCTTTCTTGTACCTAGTTAGTTTACAAATATCTTTAGTGTGGCCTAGATTTTAAGTTTTGCCCCATCCTTTTTTCAATTACCGATGCCTAAAGAACATTTCTAAAAAATTTTTGAATTTCTTGATTCCCTAATTGTAGAACTGAAATATGACACTAAGAATATCACATAAGAGTAAAACTAGGCCCTATATGCAAATTTGTATTTTAAAAAACGGAATTATTAGTTGAGAAAATGTCGTTTAAGCTTTTCTGAAAAAGCGCAAATTTGAGCTGATTTCTCACAGAAAACTTTTGAATATCGAAAAACCCCATTACGAATCGTAAGAAGCACTTGTGTTCAGTTGTCCTAGATATCCACAACTAATTTACGAAAAAACGTCTGTCCGTCGGCCTCTCTGTCCGTGAACAACCCGAACGGTAGAATTCTTATCAAAATTAATATTCCCCTGGCGATTAAGATTCCCCCTTATCGATCTGGCTCCTTGATTTTGAAACGGATACTTTGTTTTTGGGTGTAGTGACGCGCACAAATAATGAAGTTACATTTACGTCCAGAAGCAAAACAAGGGGCCATCTCAGCATTTGCTCAAAGGATCAGGGAAACCTGGACGAAAAACATGATCGAGATGGGGGTCATCGATCCAGCTGTGGTACAATACTTGTTACAGGTTCTTTGGAATTATAGCAGTCCAAATGGTAAATAATTACATTAATTATCATTGTTAAAAATTAATGTTACTTTCCTTTTGATGCTAGGAATAGTCTCGAATTGTATAGAAACAGTTATGCAGCAGAAACGATTTTACTTGAGACTTAAACATTTCTATCGAATTTAATTGTTTAATGTCATCTGGCAAAGTGTTGTAGAATAATGTACATGAACTGTATGTGAATTTTTTGTAGTGTGCTGTTGATACTGCCATCTGATGAATATGATTACTACGTCGTTTGTTATACTTATAGACATAGGCGTTTGCTGAAAATATAGGGTAAGTCATTTTTGACAAAAACTACTGATTCGTAAATCAGGAGACAAGGTAATGATAAAATTCCTAGATTAATAAAGTGAGACTTACAAGAATCACTGTGGATTGGATTTGCTTATTACTCGTACAATCCTTTTTTGTAATCTGAAAGTCTTGGAGCTATAAGACATGTTTCCGCAGAATATTATGCCATGTCTCAGGCGGGAATGAACATTCTCAAAATATACATAATGAGCAGTATGAAGGCTGACTGAATTTGAAAGAATGCTGAACGCGTAGCATAATGAACTTAATTTTGTGTTTATTCATTTTAGTGGGCATTCCATTTTAGTGGGCATCCCAGGTTTGACTGAATTGATAGAACTAAAAATTTTGTTACCTTAACATCAGTCAATGACACACCGTTCACTGTCAATGGAGTAGAAAAGGTTTATTTAAAATGGAAAACTGCATTGAAACAGTTGAGCAGTGATGGACAGCAGCCGAAAGAATTTTGCTCATTTTGGAGTTTTGCTTGTCAAATGCAGAACTCCAAAATATATTCTGTTCATTAATTTGTTACAACCTGAAATTTTCAGCGGGCGTGTTTTCTTTCGCTTTATTTATTTCAAGTACTTAAAGCATTGCGCTTGGTCTGTAATGGATCGTACATGATTTTCAATTTCTGGGAGTAGCAGATCGGTTTGTATGGAACGCCGCAGTTCTGTCGTCACGAACGGTTTTGTAAGCCCCACATTACATCGGCCTTTCGCACCCCTCCCCTTCACCACTGGAAGACCATGATCTCACCCCTCCCACTCTCCTTTCCTGTCCTTAGTCCTTCCCTCGTCCACTCGCTCTAAACTAAATGTTCTCTTGTACCCGTCCTTCTCATTGCCTCCACCCCTCTTATGTTCCCGATCTTCTCCAATTCTACGTTCTCTCTGTGTATCCGCATTATGCGATTATCACTGATCTCACCACGTGTCACTTTCCGAACCCTTCGTCCCATCTCTCCTACCTTCAGTCAATCCTCCCTCCTCTTCCTCACTCTCCCCGTAACTGCTTCCTATCCTCCTGAAACGTCCTTTCTTCCCCCCACTCACATTGTCCTTAAAGTACTCTTGTACTCGCTTCTTTCATTGCCCCAGCCCCTCTTATCTTCCCGATCCTCTCCAATTCCACGTTCTCCCTTTGTATCTGCATTAGTGATTATCCCTGATCTCACCCGTTCCATTTTCCCGTCCCATCTCTCCTTTCTTTCGTCAATCCTCCCTTCTCTTCTCACCCTCCCGTATACGCTTCCTATCTTCCTAAGCCGCCCTTCTCCTCCCAACTTCGCTGTGTCCTTAATGTGCTCTTGTACCCGCTCTTTCATTGCCCCAGCCCCTCTTACGTTCCCGATCCTCTCCAATTCCACGTTGTCCCTTTGTATGCGCATTACGCGATTTTCCCTGATCTCAGTCACGTCCACTTTCCCAACCCTTCGTCCCATCTCTCCTTTTTCTAGCTAACCTCCCTTCTCTTCCCCACCGTCCCCATGAACGCTTCCTATCTTCCCGTCCCTTTTCCCTTGCCTCCACCCCCGCATTCCTTTCCCCGCCTCGCCGTCGCGGCCGGCTGCCTGCCTCCGCAGGGGGTCGAGATCAAAGGCTCTGTGACTGTCGCCGCGGCGCGGCGGGAACGGGGGTGGGGGGCGGGGCGCTTTTTGCAAAGGCTTCTCGTTTTCCGCCGCTCGTCTGATCGTAGGGCCACCGCAAACTCCGGCGTTTTGATTGGCCGCTGAAGATGAGCCTGGGGAGTGGCGCCCATTGTCAGTGCCCGTCGCTCCAGATGGCGCTGCGATCTCTCGACTCGGTCGATTGTCACGAAAGGGCTTCAAACTGACGTGGGATGGTGATATTATCATATAAGGAAATGGTTCTCTTTTTTCGGGGAGGGGGATTATCTACTCTTGGCAAAATAGGTTCACTGCGATGGCATGAATACAAACATACATGCAATGAACTCTCTCCCCGAGTAAAAATTGTATTACGAAACCACCTCTTTCACAGCCTTACTAATTCTAATACAAGATTATGGTATGCAAGTTGAATGTGGAAACAGGAAACACGACTGCTCTATCTGTGCTTTAATATGAAATACGCAACCGTGCGGGTGATTTAATAAGCTTTATTGTAATACTTATGTATTGATAGAGTTTTTGGACATTCATTTAAACGACCTCTTTTTCAGAGACAGCAAGTTCTAAAATACAAAATATTTAATCATAGGTTAAAATGAAATGGGAAACTATTGACTTTCTGATGCGTGATATCTGCTCTCCACACTCGGATTAACTTTTAATAAAATATAGCTTTTGATGAATTTAATATTTACTTAAATCGTTTAACCGTTAAAATACGAATTATCGAGCTTGACGACGACGTGTAAAATATTAACTTCATCATCTTGTTATATAATGTTCATCATCCAAGACTTGCCCGGCAACGTCATACATTCAAACTACTATGTGAACAGTTCATAAGAGTTTTACGTGAATTTCGAATAACTTTTCCAAAACATTCGATCCAATTTCTATCCAACATAAATTTAAATAAAGGCTGGCATTCTTCGTAATTCGTACGTGTAATTGAGAGGTTACAAAGCAAGACGATGGGAAAACAAGAAAATATAATACATTTTAATTTCTTGAAATGAATACGAATAAAGGGAAATAAAAGAGATTATTTGTGTCTATACGCTGCTTTGTATTTTCATATGGTTCATATGGTATATTCATACGTTTAGCTACATTCAAATCGAGGCTAGTGTTTTTTATAAGACACCAGAATTTTATCCTATTTGCAAAAGAAACGGTTGGAAATAGGATGCAGTTCTGTTACATGTCATTGCATTGATCATGTAATAGTTTATTATGCGTACGTATTCCATTGAAGGAACACGACCTCTCTCAACGTTACCAAGCCCTTGCAACACTGCGTACCATTGACTAAACTCAATTATGATAATTCACAGAAATGAAGCTAAATTTTATTTGATCGTTGTTTCAAAAACCTACACCTGACTGCCTTTCCCTGAAATGATGGCTAGGTTGTTGGATGGCTGACATTAATGATAGAACAATAGAGAAACAGTGAGGTAGAGTAAACAGGAGAACATCGAGGAAGCCTGTCGGGAATACGCATGTCGACCACAAATTTCGCATGGATCGACCGAGATCTGAATCCCGATTCCCCGAGGAGGAAATCCAGTTCGATGTTCGCTCTGCTGGTCTCTGGAGTCATCAGCCCTAAGGCTTGATGGCTCCTCAATGCACCACCGGAGAGCGGCATTAATGAGGCATAGGGAAGACCGCTGGTAAATGGTAACACTACCTAAATGCAGAACTAGCCTCGTTGTGAATGAAGCTTGTGATCTTAACCTTATTTGCAGAGTCTGGGAACGTTACATCTTCACATACAATACTAATTAAGAAAAATATGTTTGCAGGCACGAAAAAGTAACAGAAAAAATTCAGAAAATGTTTTTCCAGGATTTTTATCCACTAAAAAGTACAGGTGAGTATTATAATTAATTAAAGTGAAGGAGAGAGAAGTAATCTGTGAGACTAATTTTGTTTGCAACGGTGCGAGGACTGGAGATAATTTTTCATTCAAAGTAGTCATCCCCCCAAAAAGTATTTTACTTCACCTGTTTCCTGGGTTAGGTGGGATGACATTACTTTGAGAGCGTGTCTCTTCGAATCACTAACGATATCCAACCCCAAAATTACCAATCCGATGGGACCCCTTTGGGTGTTATACACGCGGGGGGAAACAAGAAATGGACAATGTGAAAAGGAGCTGTGGCATGTACTCAGGCCGTTGGAGATCACATTGAAAATGACTTATGATACATCACCGCAATTTTCAAAGTAGTAAATCTAAGAATTCGAAAAGCGTTTTCCGACCCATGCGTCAATGATCTTTCTCTTCTCTGTAAAAGACTCAGTGACGGTTCCTTGGGTAAAGCACCTTCACTGAACAGTTTAAAAGATTTAAATGACTGTCCCAGTTTTTTATTGCGTATATCTTTTTCATCTGGAAGTATAAAATGAATCCTTCATTTTTGAAGAACTAGCTACATTTTCATTTATAGCGCTTCATAACAAAGGCCATACAATCAGTCTCATTTTCTGTCTTCCTAAGGCGACTAGCGCCTCTAGCGTTCCTCCCTGGATAGGTCCGTTTGGAGTTTGCCTCGCCTCGACCATATTCTCAGGAAAAGTTCCTAATGAACGTAGAAAATTAGCACGTTATGCAAATTATAATACGACCGACCCCGAAAACTGCGTTCTCGCCAGGAAAACTTCGATTTCCAGTCATAACAGCGTGGTGTAGATGTAGTCAAGTTAACAAAAGGAGAAATTGATGATTCGTATTTATTAATTACGAATCATCAATTATTGTATTTCAAAATTAGTATTATACGGATTATTTGTTTATGTTACATGATTTCTTAAATTCAAATCTATTTTTATATCAATACTATGACCCACTCATAATGTGGCTTAATATGAATGAACTACATTTTACGTTTTCTTCGTTCCAACGATTTCGATAAACAACTCATTTTCGACATGGCCTACTACTCGTATGTTGAACACGGTTGTGCATCGTACTAGCGAGGAAAAATGCAAATTTCTGAAACACGTGAACCCTGATAATATTTCATAACTTCAAAAACATTTCAGACCCATTCCCTCCATAAATTTGTTCAAGAAAAAAGTAACACATTTTAAAGTGTAAATTTATTCTTGAAAGCTCTAGCTCGGGTTTACTAAGAATATTCCTTAAGCATATGATGCAATTAGATAGATTTTCTCTGCAAGCCAATGCTGCTGTTTCAAGGTTCTGCAGCCAGAATTGGCATGTTATGATTAGGTATGTAATAACATTAATCAAATAAGTAAACAAATACCAAAAACAGGAAGTACCATTCTTGTAATATAGCGTTAGAATAACACTGCCGTTGCAACTACTTCATACTTAACTAATAGAGGTCATGTGTTGTCTCTATGCAAACTCTGTGAACTACGAGAAATGTTTTAGCAGAATAATGCAATAGTATTGTATATCTCATACATAATAAAATATGTCTGAAATGTTGGAGTAATCATACACGTTCAGTTAATTTAATGTATACCTTAAATATAAATATTTCCCCTTGTATCTAGTTCTTCAGAGATCTTGTCTTATTTCTACAAACCATCTACAGGAGAGGAAAACGATAGACCGATGATAAAAATTTATCAATATTACATTATAGTTACGTTAGAAACAGATTATAATGACTTTCTGACAAAAGAAGGGAAACGTGAAAAGATTGTTAAACATTTTATGAACATTTTTTGTGGGAATTTTGTGAAGTAGGACTCAACAAATGGAGTTATTTTAACATCTGCATCAGAAACGAAAGACTCATTCCCTATCAAGGAACTACTTCTTGCTTGGTGATCTTTAGAGCCTGAACAGCCTGTGAAGAAAGAACAGAATGAAAAAAGTTGTACTTTATTCACTCCAGTGTCGCGACTATAAGTCTTAAAAGCGGAAAAGCGTTTCTTAATTGCAGCAGTGCCGCTAGAGAGCGAATTGTTCTACAGGCGCTTTTTTTCTCCTTTCAGTGTTTTGTCTTGAACACACACACACACACACACACACACACACACACACACACACACACACACACACCATACAGGCAGCTTAAGTAGAAAAAGTCCTTTTGTTTAACTTTCTCGCTTGTTCAAGGAAAGAATTATCTATCTTGTGCTTCGAATTCTTGCACCTCCTAATAGTGAAATAAGTATTACAGTATTCAAGAGTGACACAAGAACATGTTACGTCTTCAAGAAATGAAAATAATATTATTAATTAGGAGGTAAAACATACTGATCGAATTTTCAGAATGAATTTGTTCGAATTAATTCAAAGAGAAAGTGGAAGTCTGTTTTCGTGGAGGGTTTTTAGTATTCAAAGCAGATAACAACTTTCATGCAAAAATATTCCTCAATTCAGAAACGTATTACGCGTAACTGCTATTTAAAAAAGATATTTTGATGTAGAAGCGGTCATAACAAACGTTTCATTTAAATGTTAACTTTCTGTGCAAATGAAAATACCCGTTGATGGATATTGAATTATCCCGTCTATTGAAATATTCACATCAATTTGTTAAATGATGACCTTCAGCGGAAGGGCATAGTGTCCACAGAAGTGTTTTGGCAGACCTGTTTCCTTTCAAATTGAAAGCATAATAGTGTTTATATTCGGAAATCGTGAAGTAATATTATTTTCATAACAAATTGCACTTTTGTCCCAAGTTGGCCTGTATATTATCGAGAATAAAATTCCAAAGGTTAGTATTATATGGGGGCTTTCTGCAAGTACATAGTTTAGAATCTTAAATAGATATAACATTGTGAAGCGTACCGCAGCTCATTAAGCGAACGACCAGACACGTTCCGATTCCACCGATGCGATTCCGAAATCGAGTCTTTTTTTCGATTCCCGTGAAATTTATATTTAATATCTTTACTTTCGATTCTTACTGGAATCGATTCGTCGAGACCGGGTTCAAATCAAATAAAAACCTTTGAGTTTAAAAAAAACGAGTTGATGTTTGATGAAACTATGAATACACTAATTTTTTAGGAATAATTTGTGATGATATAAAATAGTAATCTCGAGTCTCATCTTCATTAAGAATGTAATACAGAACAGTATTTTGTGGGAGTGTTATTGCAGAAGTAATTGTTCTTGAAGGTTTCACAAAGTATAGTAATTATCTTGACCTTGGTACCTAGAGAAGAATTGTATAGGAGAGCAACTTAAAATGTTTGATTCCGATAACTGTACTTTCGTTGAATAGGGTTTTTCTTATGTCATGAAAACTCCATTTTTTCGGAAATCGGTACCCTTCTTGCGATTCGATTCCGATATCGATGGTACAGTTGGGTACGTTTAATTTTTGCTATCAAGAAAATAGGTACCACACACCAAGAGAGGTAATCATTTAAATACAATACCTTTGGTAATCGCTTCATGTACAATTTTTCGAAAATTTGAGTACTCTTTGCGTAATTTTGCGTGAAAATACTGGCAAGAAAGAACGTACTGTTTTAGCACCACTAGTTTGAAATTTAATTTCTAAGGATCTTGAATACCAATTTAAGGAAATTCCAAAAAAACCTGGCGTATTCTCTTTCCTCTGGAGAAATAAACAATTTCCAAATGTGTCTTTGACATCATTTCCATAACGACACTACCTACATATTGTTTACATATTTCTGAAACATTTACAAAATTGTAAATGTAAAACTGATAACAAGTACAATCTTAGTACAAGATTTAAATACTTGCTGTTCTGTTGATATTGTACACGCTAGTGTTAATTGCTTTCGGGTTGTATTTATTCGCCTGGTTATTCGTGATTTGTGATCTTATTTATCAACTACATTTTGGATGTGGAAACCGACTGCTGTATGACTGAAGAAGATCTGATCCGTAAAAAATTCTTAAAATACGCTTCACTATCTTCGTTATTTCAAGGCCCAATCTTAATGAATATAAAAATATTTATGTGAATATGTGTGAGTGTAACCTTCCACAATAACGTTTCAACTCTATTGGAGAGACTAGTAGGAAATATTTCACGAACATATTTCGCTACCGAGGGAGAAAAAAATGAATTCGCGTTCTCAAAATGTCATACACGCGAGTGTTCTTTACTGAAAACGATGCAACCCGCAATGCAGCTAGGCGACATTGTTGCCAGGCTATACTGCTCCCCTCAAGGCCCGTCTTCACGATGGAATATGTCACGGTATTTCGCGACCTTCTCAGTCGGGCAGCCAGATATGCATGATCGCGACCGTATCAAGCAGTGCTTGCTATCATGCGACTTCTAGCGACACGAGGGAGAAAGACGCGAAATGCCATGTGATATTCCATTGTGGCCGTAGGGGCTTGAGGGGCAGAGTTAGAAAAACCGCACTATAGATGGAGCGTGACGGAGCCCGGTGCAGAGGGCGAGCGGACAATAGCGAGGTGGTCGGGAAGGGCGGGCGTGGCTGTTTAATAAACGATTGAGATACAAAAATTGACGGCAACAGGCCACGTCAGCACTTGAATAACAAAGAAGTTCCTGTGAGTATGCCAAAACAATGCGTGCACAGAACCGAGGTCGGCTGAGACGCATCTGTAGGTAAGGATTCCGCATCACCACCACATTCTAAAGCGTGTTACTCAGACTGAGTTGGCATTGCTACTGCTACCATACCTCCTGTATCACTGGCAGCTTCACATAGGACGTGTTCACGTCGGTTTGAGCTGCTGATGTTACCATTTCGGACGTCATCACCAGTCGCAATTGGCACGTTCGCGCCCGCTTCCTGGCTCACGTCTTGACGGTCGCTTCCACCACTGGTTGCGCCATCGCCTCACACAATTTTGATCGCAAACCCTCCGTCGTCTTGCTTGAAGATTTCCACGGCATATTGGCCACCACTGTAAGTCCACCAGTCTAATTTTGTCTTTAACAATGGAGATCAATACACTTGGTTAGCGTCATAGTCACCGTTACCATTATTCGTTAGTGGGCTCATTTCGCCGTCCCTTGTCTCCACCACCACCACCACTATTACGATCCAATCACTATTACACCGAATCCATCAATAGAGGCTCGTAGCTTCATGAAGACATGATGCCTAAAGCATGCACTAGCGTAGATATTCATATATGCAGCAAATAAATGCATATAACATTTTCAGTTTAACTTTCCACTCATCTTTTTTTCATGTTTTGTAATAAATGAACCTACGAGAACGAAAAACAGTTTACCCTAACGGCAAGAATTCAAATCTTATACTAAAATTGAACTTGCTATCAGTTTTACATTCAGAATTTTGTAAAGGTTTCTGAAAAATTTAAATAATATGTTGATAGTGTCATTATGGAAGTGATGTCAAAGATAAAATGATTCCTTCCCGTGTAAATACGTATCAAGGTTGAGATGTAAAATATTAAAGTTTGCAATATAATATTGATGTTATCTTTGATTGAAGCAATTGCAATTGAAGATGGATGATGTCCCACTCTCCAAATAAACACTTTACTCCACTGCTAATTTACGGCTCTGAAAGAAGGCGTTTTACTAACCTGACAAACACAAAAGGACGTTTTCTACAATATCGGTCGCAATTACCTATGTTTCTCATAACATCAATCTTCCTATTGCAGACATAAATATTTTACGTCTCAATTTGATTCGTATTTACACTGGAATGATCGTTTTACGAATTTAAGTGTAGTTTACGTATTTACAATTAGATCTAAATACTTTATTTTCCCAATGACGCAGGACTCATACTATAATATTTAACGTAGTTGCATTTTATTCACGGCTGGAAAGCACATAATCGTGTTTTTAAGTAAATGTGTGGAACGTGCGTCAGTCTGGTTGTGGTCGTATTTAAGCGGATTTCCACGATTAGCGCACTTGCGCAGCAACCAAAATTGAGTCATTTAATGACCCAGATTTGATCTCGCACTTCATAGAGCGAAGGTACAGGTGACCTAGTAATAGCAGTAACAGCATTAAATAACCCAACCGATCAATCAGCAATCGCAAATTCTCATAGTAATCACAAATGTTAGAAATACGTTCTTTGGGAGGGTCCAGGTTCCCCTTATGGAGAAACACTACAATTATATACAAATGCAGTCATTATCCTCTATTCTGTTCTTTTGATAAAGTTGCGGCACCGCGACGACAATAGGTCTATTGAACCCTTGTTCTCGTAAGTCTCGTGTATCTCCTACTAGCCCATATACTTAAAGTGACGTTTCCCCTCTAGGTCCCTGACAAGATCACACTGCTCCCAGACGTTCCAGATTAATCCTTCCCGTTTCGTTTCAAGGATGAACGCTGTATTACTTATGGAAAAGTAAGTAGTTTATGAATGAGATTGACTGGTAAGAAAGGGATAGCTATGGAAAAATAACCTTCATTGGAGCTACTGGCTTCTAGAATTATCAACTCTACTATTCTATGGTGTCGAAAATTTGTCTGCGTTCCTAACTCGAACCTAAAACTGTTTCGGTCGTAAACTTGGGACCACTTTGTACGGTACGGCACCCAATCATCAAACCCTTATGATTACTTGTGAACCACCACCACCACCACCACCACCACCACCACCTCCACTACCACCATCATTACTACACTACCTCACCTAACACCACCATTACAACTATTCCCACCTCCACCACTTCTTCTACCATCATCCCCACCACTAACACCACTACCGCTATCACCACCACCACCACCATCACCACCACTTCCAACAATACCCCTTCATCCCGACGCTGCTTTGTCCGCCACCATTTCATACCGCATTCAATGCGCCGGTATCAGCACCAACACGCCCTAGCTACCGGCATGCCGCGAGCGCCGGGCGCCGGCCGGGTCGCCCGATATATCCCCACGCAGCTATTTATACCCGCGCCGCACAAAAAAGCGCGCGCAGCGGCGGGGGGCGGGGGCAGGGCGCCAGCTTAGCGAGGCGTCTTCCGGTTTTTTGCAACCCCGGCGACGCCGACGTGCGTAAACGGTGTTTCGGACGCCGCCGCGCGGAGAAGTAGCTGAGGTGGGTTGGGGCAGGCGGGAAGGGGAGGGACGAGGCCCGGTCCAGCGATGATAAAGGTTGGTGAGAGTAGTGCTGCGCTGCTGGTAGTAGTAGTGGTGATTTTGGTGGTGGTGGTGGTGGTGGTGATTGATTAAAGCTCGAAAACTAGGGTAATTACGAGCATTGCTCGA
Organism: Acheta domesticus; assembly: GCA_031308135.1. NCBI lineage: Eukaryota > Metazoa > Arthropoda > Insecta > Orthoptera > Gryllidae > Acheta > Acheta domesticus. The sequence goes on along the minus strand of JAHLJT010008756.1, from coordinate 35,185,881 downwards.
GCAAGTTTTCGTCATGAACGAGCTCTCTAGAGTCTAGACATTGCCCAGCGCTGAATAGCAGGACTCGTTGAGATACTTACATCCGACTCGGAACGGCACGTACCAATTTACAATGCTGCAAACATCCATCTCGTACCTTCAAAATAATCGTATTTATCATGACAGACTTTGGCGCGATTAAGTTTATACCAATAGTTGGTACGCTCGTTTGGGCCCTGACGGCAAGGCCTTTCTCTCTCCCCCCCGTCCCGCTGTGGGGTGTGTTTCAAGAAAACTCACGCATGTAATGAATGTACTATATTTTCTTCTGATAGTGGGATATGGCTGTGATCTTCCTCCCTGGTGAGATCAGGCGCCGACTTACACGTCGGCATATGGGGTATTCCCCAACCAGAGATACCTGGTATCTCTCATCAGCTGGGCTCCGCCCCACACTGGACAAGCTCTATGCTCCCGACAGCTCTCCCGACATGTGTGGTAGTATAGTGCGTGTAAATGTGTGTGTAAGGCTTGAGGAAAGGACAAGGAAGAGGAAGGAAAGATCGCGCGCGGTTCCTGGCCCGTTTGTTTAAGTACTGCTCCGGCAATCTGCTGCTGACCAGAGTAACCTCGGAAACTGCCTATCAGAGCAGCCGGCCGCTAAAATTCTCCTCCAGGCAGCGGTTGAAGCTACGTAGCTAGTATTGAAAATCCTACCGCCGTCGAACCCTAGGACCTCTCGCTCAGAGGAATCACAGTGTCATCAATTGATACCCTGAACGGGCTAAGCCGGCGGTACTGATGGTGGTGTTGGTAGCGATGGCGACGGCGAACAGGGAGGTAGAGTTCGCTGTGATAGTGGCGATGGAGGGTTGCAGAGGCGGCGACGGTAGTGGAAGGGACTGTCTTCATGGATGTGTTTTTGTGGATGTGATAGTGATTAAAGCTGTGATAGATGAGTGTCTCATGGTTGTTGTAGGACGCTCACCTTCATCTCGCTCATCTCCGCTCATCTTCATCTCATCATCATTATTCATTCAAATCATCATCACTTAAACAATATCATCATCCATACATAGCATGATCATGTCCATCCATCCATCAAAATGATGCATCTCATGTTTTATCGAAAGGGCTGAGGGTTATAATAAAGAATACTTTGTAGTTGTGCCAGTTGCCTTACTGCTGATGGTGGTGGAGGCTCCCGTAACATGCTGGAAAGGATGGTGGTTGACGTGGCAACATGTGTTGCAATGGGCGAGATTGTCGTGGAGGCGATGATGGTCGGATATCTCAGAGAATTGTCGCACAGAGTCCTAGGATCAAATGCTATTTCACTGCATTCGACATTATCGATCTTGAGATGTGTAACCGCAATATTGTCCACGACTCTGTTCAACAGAGTCTGTTGAACATGATCAGTGCTCCTTCGAAAAGTAAACTTCATTTTTATTCAGAAAATATTCTTTCAGAATTTTTTTAGACGTTTGTAGGAAAACTTTAAATTATTACAGCGAGATTTTTCAGTTGTATTTCGTCTATTGATTTTCTCTTCAGCATATCACAGATTATTGATTTTTAAATTATCAACACTGATACCTTCTTTTATTTATTTACGTCAAAATACTGTTTAAAACTGTGTGTGACGAACTATAGGGAGAAGTGAAATTTGTGCACGTGTTCATAATTTTGTGATCTCTGTCCTAAAAACATATCTAGTCGAATTTTGAGTACAGAAAAAGAGCGCTTTTTTCAAGTTTTGTTGACAAAATATTCGCTCCTATTTAATAAAATATATTTTCAAAGGTAAATTGGCTATAAATTTGTGCCCTTCCCGTCATCATGTTCTTCATGAAAGAATAATACTTTTTGCCGCGACAATATGGAAAACGATAATTTGAGTAACTATATTTCCCACTGAAATTCAGAAGACGTGCACAAATAATGAAGTTACATTTATGTCCAGAAGCAAAACAAGGGGCCATCTCAGCATTTGCTCAAAGGATCAGGGAAACTGGACGAAAAACCTGGTCGAGATGGGGACCATGAACCCAGAAACTGTGGTACAATAATTGTTGCAGATTCTTTAGAATTATACAGTTCAAATGATAAATAATTACATAAACTATCATTGTTAAAAATTAATGTTACTTTCCTTTTCATGCTCGGTATAGTCTCGAATTGTATAGAAACAGTTATGCAGCAGAAAATATTTTACTTGGGACTTAAACATTTCTATCGAATTTAATCGTTTAATGTCATCTGGCAAAGTGTTGTAGAGTAATGTACATGAACTGCATGTGAATTTTTTGTAGTGACCTGTCGATACTGCCACCTGATGAATATGATTACTACGTCGTTTGTTATACTTATAGACATCGGCGTTTGCTGAAAATATATTCTGGCCCCCTAAATAAGTCATTTTTGACAAAACCTACTGATTCGTAAATCAGGAGACAAGGTAATGGCAAATTCCTAGATTAATAAAGAGAGACTTACAAGAATCACGTGGGTGGGATTTGCTTATTTTTCGTACAATTCTTTTTTGTAATCTGAAAGTCTTGGAGCTATAAGAAGTGTTTCCACAGAATATTATGCCATATCTCAGGCGGGAAGAAACATTCGCAAAATATACACGACGAGCAGTATGAAGGCTGACGGAAATTTGAAAGAATTCTGAACGCGTAGCATAATGAACTTAATTTTGTGTTCAATTCATTTAAGTGAGCATTCCATTTGAGAGTTGACTGAATTGATAAACCTAAAAATTTTGTTACTAACATCAGTCAATGGCACACCGTTCATTTTCAATTTCAATTTTAATTCTTCAAAAATCACGGACCATTTGTTAAATCCCGCTGCAAAAATTGTCAGTTTCGTCTGTAATATTGAAGAATAGTTTCTCATTGATGTTCCTTCAATGTGAAGGATCCTCAATTCGGAAATGCGAGATTATTTGAGATAGCAATTGCGATGCTATGTTGAAACGAGATATTAGTTGAAGTTGAGGCTGGCACAGTTCTCCATGGTTTTAGTTTGTCAAATTGCCAACATGTCCCCGAAGTAATAGTTCCATTTTATTACCAATATTTTACAGTACAGTATTTTTCTTCATTGATATTGTTAAAGCATTTGTGTCTCCGGCCGAGAATCGAACGGGACTTTCTTGTTCCTCGGTTAGTTGCTTTAACTACTATGCGTCCCACGCGTCAACAATTGAGTGTTTTTCCTAAATCATTTATGTTGCATATACGCTAATGTATGCGTTATAATATCCTCCTTAGATAATTTGAATATTTCTTTTCATTGATGGAATCGGCGTATAACTACATTTTCTCATTTCTTGTCAATGTCTTTTAAGTAGCATTGCTAAAAAAATCACCTACGTTTATGTAAGGAGGATATCATACTTCCGTTTTTGAAGTAAAACAATCTGTAATTTTTGTAGATAGAAAACAAATACAAAGCTTCGAAGATGAATCAGTTATTTTGTATTAAAGACACAATTGCGTCTTTGAACAGTAAATGAAAAGCTACCTCACTTTCATAATTAATTGTGCACAATGTATACGAGTTGCAGAATGTATACGAAATATTCGTTACGTTTTATACGGGAGAAGTTGTGTGGCAGAATGTGAGGTAAAACAAGATGTTCAGTAGTAAACATGGATGGTGAGAAATAGAAAATTCTCAATTATTAACTGTGAGACGGAGCACCTACAACTTTCGTCGAAATTAAACCAAATCACGAACATGTATTCCGCTCTCATGAGAAGTGAATGATAAGGAATTGAAAGCGAATGTTTCATATGCTCAACTATATGAATCAATAAATAAAAAGTTGAAGAAATTAAAAAATAAATAAAAATACTGTAATAACAACTAACGTAAAGTCATTTATTAAATTAATATACTGCCGAAATACTGTCAATGTGATGATTAATCCAGCGGTAAAGGCACTTACGCAGGTATTACTTTCTATGCCTCTTGGTATTGCAAAGTTGAGACTTCCCAAGTTCCTCAGTAGCATTGAAAGTCTCAAGTTGAATTTGGTTGAAAAAACATTTACAAACTTCTACATTAATACTGTGTTAGTTAAATCCAACCATAGTCACGTTAATTTACATTATCCTTGATTTACCTAATCCACGCAATAGTTTACATCTAAGTACGAATCAATAGGGTTCGTTGATTTCATTAATTTCCTCTTAATTAAATATTGGTAAACAATATATACACAAGATGGAAGTAAAGTAAAATGGGGTGGGCACATTCCAATCTGCGCTCTAGATTTGTGACAAAATCATTGTGTTATTGTTTGGCATCATTATGTGATTTAATTATCGTTCTCTTTAATATAATAACTACTCATAGGTCTACAGTGGTTATTATGATTACATTGTAGATACAACATTACGTTTCCAACGCATGAAATAAGAGCCTATGGTATACGAAGAACTGTATCGAATTCAACTGCAGGCCAATGTCTTATCGATGTTGGTATTACCAGGAGTTGTATACCGCGGTGTGTGGCTTTAACCGTTTTCAAATCTCGCTGAAAACAAAAGCGATCGAATGCCCTGCACGTACAGCCGAATTCTTTTACACTGAAGACATTGGCTAAGGGTAGAGGTGAACCGCCTTTTGTGATCGCTATATATCAGCGATGTGACTGTGATTCGAATGGCGTTGGTGTCACGCTATCGTCCGTCTCCGTATTATCATTGTCTCTTTCTGTGTTCGCTGTGCTGATATTTTCATAATTTTCTCAAATGTTGGCTACTTGTGCTGGAGCTGTGTTTGTCGTTCCGACAAATGGAGAATGATCGTGATGAAACCAATGCATTTGTGTTGTTCCGTGGAATTCATGAAACGTATACTTTTTAAACTTCTTTTTACAGAAATTTTACTTACAAGGATTATTCTTTGTTGGTTCTGCGTAGTCGATAGAGCGGGCTTTTCGATATTCAATGTTTGTGGGCTGTCCGTGGACCTTCGAAATACGATGTCCTCACTTTCAAATTCTCCTTCAAAGAATGCAGAATAATATTCTCAATGCTGTTCGACGTGCTTATATCAATTCTTATCACAATACATTTAGTGACGATATCAGAAAAGTAAATCAGTTGTAAAAACTATCCCACTTATCAACTGCACTCCCTGAACTTTCGAGACATATCAACTAGTGAAGAAACACCTTTCGCAGAGGTAGATGGTATTAGGCGAAGTTAAGCATTTTTAACAACTGTCAAAATAATGGTCCATTGGCATGAATTGTGCATATCACCTTATTTTCATCAGCTAGAGTTTTCTTGCGGGAGAAGCATCTTAAAGGAACATTCAAAGCTAAATTGATGGAGATTTATTCACATAATTTTAGGGGTTGTGAAAGACATGGATATAATTTAGTATGTATAGTATTATTCATTTGTCTGTAAGAAGCAAAGAGTATTCACACATTTGTGAGGAATTCAACGTTTTTTAAAAAATAACTAACATTTGCACTATCGCTGTTAATTCAAAAACGAAGTAAGCGAAAAACTGATTTGCCAGAAGGCTGATGCGTTTTAAAAATAGTTTTACTAAATAGTGTATTTATTCCGACTATTTTTGGGGTAAATATTTTTTCTTTAATTTAAAACGATTTTAATTCGGCATTTTTCACAAATGTTGAGTGGCACCTGCATTCAGTTGTACCGAACGCACGAGCCACCCACGTTCTACCATGACAAAGAAATATCTGACTGCGACGTCAAAACATAGGAACAGGAAGTGAAGGTGTCATTTTGGCCGGCCGCTCAGAAACACCGGCTGTTCATTTAACAAATAAAAATGAAGACAATTAAAAATATGAGAAAATATTCAATTAAAAATGTCAAAATAATAAAAACAGAAAACAAAAGAAATCCTTACTTGGAAGAAATATCTTCGTAATTCTTATTAATATTAGTTATCACAATTAAAGGTATCGAAATTATTATTTTAATTTTTATATAATTGTTATTAATTATTACTGGGAGCGATTGTACAGTTTCGAATAAAGAATCCAGATCATGCAGGGGCGGAATCCAAGCCTATCATTTGGGGGTGGGGCATCATAGATTTTTATTAAATAACATATTTGTTATTATATTATTATGTAGTATATAAATGATACTATACAATATTGCGTTAAATCATTCCATAATTCTAACAAAGTATTTAAATCAATTTTGTCAACTAAAGAAAGGAACAAACGATAAGAGGACGAGACGTTCAAGTGTGGCGAGTGCGCGGCGGAGGCGGCGGCAGGCGGCCTCAGGTCCCATCGCCGCTCTTCCTCCCTCCGCCTCTGCCTCTGCCGCCGCCGCCCGCTGCTCCGGCGCGGCGTGGGACGGGTCGGGCGGGCCGGCCGGCCGGCCGCCCGGCTCCGGGGCGCGTCCGCCGCCCGGAACAGCGCCCGGGTCGTTACTCGGCCGCCAGCGCAGTCTTGCGGCGACCAGGGGAGACGCCGGCAGCTCGAGCCGGCCCGTCGCGCAGCGCCGCTGTGTGAGCGAGGAACTGGTTGTGTTGCGCAGGCGGCGACGGTGGCGGCGGCGGCGGCAACGGCGAGGAGCCCCACTGCAGCGGCAGCGCCTGTCTGCGGCTCAGCGTTCAGTGCGCCTGTGAGTGTGTGTGAAGTTTGGGATTGTGCCCGCACGAGCAGCGACAAGCAAGGAACGTTTTCGCGCCGGTTCGCACCTGTAAGTAGTAGTGTTGCTCGCCTCGATGTGTTTGTGTCCTGTGTATATATGTGGGAGTGGGAGTGTGTTCAGTGGTCGCCCATTTCAAATGGATGTATTGACCCCGAGGTTCGGCGGCGCGACGCCAGTGCTCGTGCTCCGACGATGGCTCGCGTCAGATGTGTTTTGAATGCCACAATGCCCTCTCCACTCGCCATCAGCGACTTCCCTGCGTTTCTTTTCGCCGCTGGACCCAAGTGTGTGTCTGTCCACATGCTGCGTCAGACGCAACGCTCCTCCACTCTTGACGTTTCGCATCATGTGCTCTTGTGCAGCGGTGTGTTTTTGTGTGTGGCAGTGTTTTGACAACCAGCACGCGCCCAGTGAATACACAGCACACCGTTTTTTTTTCGCAGCCTAGTGGACTGTTCTGGCGACCACCCACGCACCGCTAGTTGACGTATAGGAGTTACGGCCGTGCTTATGCGTACGTGTGTAGACTGCGAAAGCAGTGCATGGTGCTAGGAGAATGAAATTCACCTGCGCTAATAACAGGTGTGCGGTGGGGCGGCGTGCATGGTGGACGTGCAGGGTAGTGCACTCGCCCACGAGTGGCATGTGTGTGTGTGTGTGTGTTGACTTGGCGGGCGAGCGCGCGGGTACCGGCGCGTAGCGTGGCCGGTCAGCGTCGCGTCGTTCCGCGCGGCAGGGCGGGCGACGCAGTCGGCCGCCAAAAACCCGCCCGCCCGTCCGCCTGCCGTCGCCCGCGACCCCCCGCCTTCGCAGCCCCGCCCTAAGGCGGGGAGCGGGCGGCGGCGGGGGCGCGGGCGCGCGGGGGCGGGCGCGGCGGCGGGGGCCGGCGTGTGAAGGGGCGGCGGGAGGGTGCGTGGTGCCGAGGGCGGTGGGCGGCCGTGCCTGCGGCCCGCCCTCACGCCCCGGCGGCAGTGGCGGGGGCGGCGCGGCGGCGGTCGCAGGCAGCCAGCATATCGATCGCGCGCGGCCGCCCTCCCGCCCGCCTGCCTCCCCGCTCCCGCCCGGCCGCTGCGCTTTGTTCGCCCCCGCGCCGCCCGCCCGCCCGGCCGCCGCCCGCCCCCGCCCCGCCCATCGCGTGCGTGGGCGTGGGCGGGTGCGGGTCGCACCCGCGCCCACGAGCCCCGGGTTCGCAGCCCACCCACGCGCCAGGTGCCCGCGCCCGCCGCAACACGGCCCTCGCAAGGGAAGCGACCATGGCGCCGCGCCGACCAATCGCGACGCAGGGCGCCAGGGGTGCCAGCGCCTGCAGTTCGTTCGGGGTGCAGAGTGTGCGAATCCAGATATTTCGACGAGAATTTTCTTCCCTCTCTTCAAATAGTGTGATTTCCTAGCTCGTGGAGTGTTCCTAACCTCACTTTCGAAGCATTACGTCGAACGATGGAATATTCGGGACTTCATTGATCTTTTCGCTGAGGTGGCCCACCCCCTCCTTACTTTAAGCCTCTGTGTTGTTACTTCGGGGTCGGCGACCTTTCTCCAGAGTACACATGAGGTTTTATTCAAAACGAACTGTAAAAGGAAATAATGCAACAATCCTGCAGCATAAAGGCCAGACACGTACAGAATTACAAATGGATTTCGTGTACAGTATAATTTGTATTGTGAGTTACAAGGAGATTGATGGTAGCAAATGTACCTGCTTATTGTTAAATATCATAATGCAAAAGTAACTTCGTGTATGTATAATAATTAAAATGATAATAATAATAATTATTATTATTCTGAGTAAATTATAACACTACTTTACAAAACCAGGGTAGTTAACGTTTGCTAAAAAGATGAAATCAAGTTGTGCCAATGTGTAAAATATTTCTAGTCATTAAATACTTCTTTTTACTGCATTCGATTGGCATTGGTTTATCTTCTATTAAGTGCATACTATATTATTCATTATTCAATGATTACTAATAATTAGCTATTATTATTCTTTTATTCTGTTATTCCTGGTTTCTATAGGTGTTTAATAAAATGTATTTCCAAGAATACAACTGAATGCCTCTCCCAGATGGCAAGAATTTAGGAAGAAAATGTTACCAGAATTAATCCACTACAAGTGATTTGATTACATATTAAATGTTTCAAAATACAAAGTTCATGGGATGTCCCTTCTTCACTACGCAGATTTCCGTCACTTTTCACTATTTTCCCTGAGGGAATAGAAATATCCATTTCTTGATTCAAACCTGTCAGTTGAACAGCGTAGAGTACATTGATTTGAGTATGGTTTGCGGACCAAACATTGGAGATAGGGCGGTTACAAAGCTGTGGAAAAATATCTTTGTTCTATTTGAATAGCTTCTGCTGTTGTTTGGTTTCTGTGGATCTCGTAAACCGTGTGTGCGCATTCGGTAATGACACAATTCTAGTAATTCTGTCTGTACGTGGAAGTACACACAATCGATCGATTCTCGGAATTGAAGCCAGTTTGATGTTCGCTTCTGTTGGAAATGCTTTTTAATGGCGAAGAATGAAAATTTAAAGAAATGAAACAAGAATTGTACGACAAGATTCAAAATTTTCCAGTTAATACCAAACTTCTACTATATTAGTCATCTAAATATTCCGATACATAACTTAAAAAAAATTGTCACAAGGTCATTCATTATTGATGACAGTAGCTTTAATTAAATCCATTATGTACGTCAATAATTTATAAGATAACACTGATTTCCCGAAGCATTTGTATGTGATATGTATACACATTCGTGTATAAATGCAGATACAGATTAATTTCTTTCCTTTACGAGCGTTTTGTTTTGAAAACGTTCTCGGACGTTCGGTTATCGGCGAAAAGATATCCCATTGTATTCAAGAAGAAATTCAGTATTTCAGTGGAAAAGTCACAATCCCAGTTTTTATTAAAATTTAGATATTGGTACATTATATATGCTAACTTAATTTTTTTGTAATATGGAGTATATCCTAAAAATGACGTAAATCTAATCGTTTGTAGTCTTTTCATTTTCTCCAAACTAGCAGAAGTGAAATGACCATCTTTTACCTGTCAAGGTGCAAGATTCTAACACGCGAAAGAACCCCCACTGGGCACTGATTTAGTAACAGCAAACGGTCCGCTGAAATTTACTACATTCCCCCGTAATTACGAAAAGCACGTTGATATTTTGAGAACCGTTCCCGGTATCAAGCGAAGGAAAATGATTCTCTCCGCTCGGGAACCCCCACCCATCCGCTTGCGCCGAGCTGGTGCAGCGGTGGCGCACTTTAGGAAGGGTGCAATAAATATAGCCCCGGCGCGGGTATTTTTTCCGCATGGTCGCTGCACGCGAGTTGCAAATCCGTGCTCGTTCGTTGGGCTTTCGTGAACGGAGTCGGTAGAAGAGGGAAGCCGGGCGGCTGGGGAAAGGGTTCCTGGAACTAAATGCGGCGATCGCGAACGACTCGCTTCCTTAATTCGGTTGCAGTGCTTTTTTTTTAAATTTACTGGGAGAGAAAAAAGCGCGTGTATCCATGCGACACATACGACAAGATGTATCGTTGCTTTTTATGCACGATCTAGAAGCAAAAGAAGAGAAAACAATCTTTGTTTTTTGACATTCAAAGTATTTAAAAGTTGTTTAGTGGCAGAAGTATATTTTTGATGTAGTTGTTATGGATTTGGAGTTTTCAGTAATATCTGGTAAATTCTTCTTGTGTCTGTGTGTCTGTTTTATTGACGGTGTGCTCTTGACATTGAGATTTTATCAATACCTCGTTTATTGTGGTTAAGAATACTTTTATGACGTGAAAACATTCTCTCTGACGAAAAAGGTAAGTTACCGGGAAAAGCCATCAACAGAAACACAGTAGTGAACCAACTTCAGTGTGTTTCTTGTAGAGCTGTAGGGGTGTTAGGTCTCATTTATTTTTCATTGGTACCTGTTTACTCTGGAATTTGCTTATAACGGGATTATGTGTAATGTTGAGGGACATTATTGTTTTTATTTGGTCTCATTTATTTTTCATTGGTACCTGTTTACTCTGGAATTTGCTTATAACGGGATTATGTGTAATGTTGAGGGACATTATTGTTTTTAGGTGGTTCTTATTTCAATTATTGCTAAGTGACAACTGACAGAAATGACGCAATAATCGAATTATACGTATGTCTGTGTAGCGTCAGATCGTACTAAACAATTCGCGATGCAACACTAAGTAAAATATTAACTTGAAGAAAATAATGGTCTACTATCAAGTCTTTCAATTCCGTAGAAAACTTATTTAATGTAATTTTGGTTCAATTTTCCTATATTTCAGAAAATGTGCCTCATACAATGCAAAATTTGATGTGTAGAAGATTATAGTAAATATACTATAGGTAGAATGATGCCCAACTTTAGTTACACATTAACTAATTCAACCAAAGATAACTCGAGATTGAATTATATGATACAGTCCATCAAGAGGATGTCTCTTGCTCAATTAAGAGAGTCAACAATGTAGAGAAACACCGACAGATAAGAATACTTATGTAATGCAAGTCGAATTAAATGCTGATGGAGCCCTTTTAAAATCCTTTGGATCGTAATAGAAAATCAATGGGAAAAGGAAGATATTACTTATAGACCAGAGGTCGTATTATTTGTATATATTATTGTTTCTAATCATTTTTCTAGAATATCTGCAAATGGAGGAGAATTATATGTAATGTTCTTAATATATTTTTCGTTGTTACTAAAAGATCAGGCGGTGTCTGAGATTAAAATAAATTATAATCAATAGAGTTCTTCTCAAATTGCAATTATTGTTTTATCAGATGTCGAAGCTATCTCGACTGTAATATGTACTTACAGAGCACAGCAGAAATGTACCCACGCCGGTGTATCCAATGGTCTATAATTACGTTTCCGTTGCGATAGTCCGTGTGAACCGAAGAGGGCTTAGCACTCTTTAGAGTGAGAATCGTGTAAATTACTTGCTCATATAACAGACTTGGAAATTGTTTCATAACATAACCCCAGAGAACGTTCGTAATATAATGCTTGGTTGACAACTGAAAAATGATAATTACAAATGTTTTTACTTGAAATGTACAGAACAACGTTGTCATCGGCACTATGAAGTCATTTAAGAGTATTAAGAGGCATTTGAGGCACTAGACGTATCAAATTATCTCTTCATTCTAGAGTTAAAGTATAATAATTTCTCATTGAAAACTTGTTCGGCTGATTCCTTCGCTTCTTCAAACTTTTTCCGACCGATTCACGACTTCTACACAAATTAAGTACTATTATTATTGTTTGCAGAAAAACATCTTAGTGGCATATCGTCTAAATGGACAATAACGACGCAACTGCAAAATAGATTGAAATGGAGCAGTGCAACTCATTGCCTGAAAAGTTTCACAGGCCTATGGAAACATGAACTTTCAATTCCGCTTCAAATAGTTTGAATTCGTTCATTGTTGAAATCTCAGCAAATTGACGCCACGTTCCGAGAGGACAGTGACACGTTAGTCAATTGTTTTCCAGACTTGGCAGTGAGTACCCATCCTGGTGCCTACATTGACGCAACTGTTACTTGAGAGAAGCAGACTTACGATTAGTTTAGGGGAAACAGCTACCCAATGCAAAATCAGGGCAATTGGGGTGGTTAGGTAAAAGTTGTTTTCTTTTTTGCCAAAGTCTACAGAAATCAGTAAACCATATACAAAATTTTTAAGTTGGCTTATTCTTCACATTTAATTTTATGCTGGCTACGAAAAATTGAGTGCAGCTCGTAAGTGATTACGAAATAATATTTCGTTCTTTGGTCCTTTTGTAAAAGTAATCACGTCTTTGGTGTTCCGGATAGATAACATAATTCGATGTAATTATTACGATTGACACTATTACATACACTCTGATTTCAGAGATTTATTTACTGTTAAACACTTTTATTGTTTGGACTCTGCATATGCGTCGTACGAATTCTATTTCGCTTTTCGATAAGCATTCTGTTATCTCGCAAAAACATGAGATCAGTCTATATACTCTAAAAAATAGCTTTCTGACTGTGGAGTGATGTGGAAGATGAATTGTTGGTAACATGTTGGAATTATGATGGTATAATGCCAACTTAATGTTATTTTGCGATTATATGAGTGTGTTCATTACATCCCAGAGTATGTGTGATGTGATCTATTTAGGAAAGGGGGTAAATCACTTGAAACGAAGATTATTGCAGACTGATAAAAGTAGCTTTAAACTGATAAAAGGAACTTTGGTTCACGGTAGATACTGCAAATAATTAATGAAGATTTTTTTATAATTAAACTTTTAATTGCAATCAGTTCCTAGATGTGAATCATAAGTAAATACAAAGATTCATGAAAATTCGATTTAGGCAAAGAATACAACAATTTCAACTATTCTCTTTCTGTTGGGCATACTAAATAGAGAAGTTGCTGCAGAAGTTTACATCCAAGAAAATGAAAGCGGGAGAAATATTTGTTCTTAGTAAAAAAAATCCCTTTATTTTATTCGTATTTTAATCGTTATTTTGGCTCTTGATGCATTACTTTCAAAAGTCTATCATTTCCAATTTGTGGATTAAGTTGTTGAAAAAACTACTTTGCGGATTCCCAATGAACGTGAATTTTCGTTGCATACCATGCAATCAGAGATTGGAAGTAAATATGGTGTCAAATGTGCGAAATAAGCTTCGTGTTGTTTCCATCACAGACATCGCGAAATACGTAAATTCCTGGGCCGTTTGCTCAGATATATTTAGTTAGCCGGCGCAGTCTGACAATCGATTCAAAATGCCAAATTCAAAATTTCCCTAAAATTAAGCCCAATTGTAATTGACCTCAAAAGTTGAACAAAGTTCGGACATCATTACAAAAATTAAAATGCAGGAAAGTAAGCGACACCACGAATTGAAACTCCTTGCAAAAACGTTCCATGGAGTCCAATCTAAAGCATGGATGCTTGAATACACAATATCATTCTATGCAAGAAAACACAGAGTGCTTCTTTATGGGGTTCTATGGGTAACAAAGATTGTTTTGACAATGAGTGCTTCTTTTGTGTTAAAAGTTTCCTACCAAGGGTGATATAAAAACAAATTGCGTTCCCCTCTAGAAATTAGATAGGGCAACGATACCATTATTAAGTATTAAATCTGTTAGCATTGTTCCGAGTAAAAATGTAAATTTGAAACTGGACCAACGAGCAAACAAAAAAAATTCTAAAAAAAATAAATTAATTGCCCTTAGGAAGTTGGTGTCCCTATTTGGTCGCAACAACACCCCTTTGCAGATGACTTTTTTTATGTGAGCACTTAACGGAGTATTGAAACCTGATTCACATGAAACCTGGTATGTAGCAACTAAAGAGCTTTTAGTACCAATGTGATTCGTAGGGAAACTGGACTTGTTCCCCAAATGAGTTAAAAATTTTCGTGCTTGCTTTTCTACATTTTCTGAAGATCTAATAACAAAACGTAATGAAACCTGTTACTTGAAAACGAATTTTGAGAAAGATCCTTTTAGTGTGAACGCCAGAACGGCCGAGAGAAAATTTTGGACCCCGGTTCAAAGAAAGCAGTATGTGAACTTTTATAAAATCTCTACGTACACGTATAGGCGTTTATTGTTATTTAGTATAATTGATTGCATTGATATAGATAACATTTGAGCCATTGAGAGCACAAGTGGTGTAAGTCAAATTTTGGAAGATTTGAGTCGGATGCACTGGTAGATGATTCCATCACGGGCTAAAATGGTTCCATCAAGGGTCAAACTTCAATATTTCTTAGCTAGAGGCCAGCCCAATGCAGAAGGAGCCAACAAGTTGCTCATCCCACGGCATGTAATTGTGGTGTAAGTCACAGGTGGGGCAAAACAACAGATTCTAGGGGCTCCCAAGAAATAGTTTCTCGTTTATCTGCACCCATTACAGAAGAAACATCTCGAAAAAAGAAAAAAACTTATCGCTTTCAGTTATTCGAGCGTTGGTCAAAATTGTTCTCACTTGATTGAAAATCGTGACAAAGCCCTATTTTCCCCTATTTTTCCATCACATTACTATCTCAGACCAACATTGTTCATGCCAATTATTTGAATGTAAGTCATAGTTTTCAGAAACGGTTTGTGGAAAAGTGGTGAAGAAAGTCAACAAAATAATTAATAAGCAACTTCAGTTCAAAATATCTGTAGTAAGATAAAAGAATATATCCTTAACACGTTCATAACACTTTAGCTCATTTATTTCTAAGCATTATAGTTTTACAGCGTTTTTCATTTACACATCATTTTCCGGAAAGGATGTTTTTTGACTTACACCACTTGTGCTCTCAACGGCTCATTTGTACTCTTGGTGTGGCCCGCGCTTTGAAAATCGCATTTACTTTAGTTTCAAAATATCGTAACTTTGGAAAATTGAAGACCATCAGTTTCGATAAAAATTAACTAAATTAAGTAAATGTTTAAATTATAATGAAAATTACTGGTTACGGTGGACTTCATTGGCCCTCTTGCGTTCCATGGGCCCTGGAGGAATGTAGTGACTGCACTTCCCTCTCAAGCGGCAGGTGAACCCTTAGGGGTCAGTAATTGCGTAGCCGAGTGAATTTTAAGGTTTATCAGATGTATTCTTGTCATTCAGATGTGTATTCTTCATTTTTCTTCCTTAACATAGACCCAAACGTATGTGTCCGAGACCAGATTCGTCCTTGTAGTCCTTCGCACTGCAGTGTTGCGTCGATGGAAGTTCCTTTCACCTCGAATTTCTAGACCGAAAAATTAATTCTACGAGATTTAAAATTTTGTGTGAGGGAGATGAAGAGAGATCGAGTTTTGTGGAATGATTTTTGGGCAGAGTTACTGCAAGAAGGGCTTGCCAAGATACTTTAACACACTTTTGGACATTCCAAACTTTGTAAGTTGAAATTAATGTAGGCGGTTGAGAAAAGAAATATTAAAATTACATAAGGACGCAAGTTGAGGGTGAATTTATTAGAGAATACTCATGTGACGACTTTAATGTCGGTATAAAATAAGAAGACTACTTGTTTGTAAGCATTGTGGGTTTTAAAAAGCAAAATTGTGTTTTCTTTAAATATCTCTAAGCCATGTTACAGTCGTATAACCATCAGAAATGAACAAGGAGCGGTAATTTTGGGAGAATAACACTAGCAATCATTTCCTACTTTACTATTGGGGGTAATGCGCAGATTTTCGAATGGTATTTCATTCAAAAAGAATGAAAATCTAATTTGCAAGACCGGGGGGGGGGAATATGAATCCGAATGCATATTCGCATATCACTTCCGCAAAAATTGTAATTCATTGGTTTCGAACGACTTCCGCCTCGGTGCCCAGGGTTAACGACTGGGCGGAAGGTAGTGCGGGAGAAGTGAGGAAACTAGACGGTAATGGGCATAGGAGATAGATGGGGGTTGGAAGTTGGCTGAGTCGGGGACGTGTCACACACACGAGAGTACCCGGGAGGGCAGGGCGAAGCGGAGGCCGGGACGCGAGGAAGTTGGGGGCGAAGCTAATACAGGAACGGACCAGGATCTGGGGCCGGGGCAGAGTATGGGGCCAGGGCAGAGTCTGGACCTGGGGCAGAGTCTGGGACCTGGGGCAGAGTCTGGGACCTGGGGCAGAGTCTGGGACCTGGGCAGAGTCTGGGACCTGGGGCAGAGTCTGGGACCTGGGGCAGAGTCTGGGACCTGGGGCAGAGTCTGGGACCTGGGGCAGAGGTCTGGGACCTGGGGCAGAGTCTGGGACCTGGGGCAGAGTCTGGGATTCAGAAGGAAGGGTCGGAGGCAGTGCGGAAGGGAAGGTGGGGAGAAGTGGTTTGGGTAGATCTCCCAGGGGGATGCCGGCTAACGACTGCGGCGCGCCATTCCCCGGTTGTTTGTGCGTGTCGCTGGGAATCCGTCGGAAGATATTGATCTCGTAGGGGGCGCGGAGCGGGGGGGCGAAGAGGAGAGGAGCAGAGCGGAGTGGAGTGGCGAATTCCACAGAGGCGGAGCGTGCGCCTATAGGAAGGGATACGCGCGCTCACAGCGGGCACTTTGCGATGAACTGCCAGAACAGAGCTTATGTCGATTTAATGTTGCCGACTGCACCGTCAGACTGAAAAGACTTCATCTTTTTAGTGCCGCGCGTTTTCCGAGAACTGTCATTCGCAAGTTCTCTTCAACAAAGTATTGCGGACCGAATAGTAAAGCTTCAAAAGGTATCTGTGACGTCTTGCATCACTTGCTCTCTTTTCGTTTACCGACAGCACAATATGGGGCACGTGGGTTGGAAGCCTCGCCCACGAGGCAGGGGAGGGGCGGCGGCTGTTCTGGTCGTGTGCGCTGGCGTGGGCGGCGGTCGCGTGTCGTCTGTTCTCTCCTACCGCTTGCCCTGTTCCTCGCCATTTGCCCCTGGCTCCCGCTTCCTGCACGACTGTTCGCCTCGGCCTCCGCTGGTCCCTGCCCGCCTGCCTACACACTCTCTACCGTCATCAAGTACGAAATAATGGGTTTGCCTGTGGACGTCACCATATTGCAAAGATAAGAGGGGATGCCAATATTCTAACTTACGCCTGGTGTGCATGATATCACATGCGTCATAGGATAACTTTCCTTAAATGGGATTTCTTAACTTAAAGCAGGTTCGTTCAATGATACTTATTGCCAGTTCTTGAGGAGCAACGGAATGAATCTGAGTCAGTTTAATGCTTGAGGATTAGGTTCATGAAATAAATAACTATTCGTAGGTACCAAATATGAAACTTAATATCCAAAAATTTGTTCTTGATTTTTACGAGTAGCCAAACTTAAACAGCGCTTACAAATGTGTAGTAATTCCATTTACTTATAATTTCTGTTCATCCAGAGCTTCCAACTTGGCATATAGGGCTATACTGCTATAAAATGCCCGATGTTGTCCCCTTCTGCTTTTGTTCACTGTTTTCTTTAAGAGCTTATATTCCCAAAGTGATGTAAATCAAACCTCTTATTTAACTTTTCTTAGTAGTCGGGTTTCAAATAAAATTTTTGGGACCAATCACAGCTAAAATATACCGTCGTTACCACTACATCTTGTTAAGTCATTTTTTTTCATTTAATATATCAGTGGTCCCAATAGGTACCTAATTAATTAAAAATAAAAAAAAGCGTTTTAATTCATGTACATTGCAGAAGAGTTGTTCATCCGTAAAATTTTCCGTCTGTATATCATTAACTGATCGAAAAAATCAAATCAAGTGCAAGGAAGAAATTGGTTGAAGGCTATAATTTGAGACGCATGCACCAACACTATTTTTAATATACTGATATTAATTTGTTCCCACATTTTTATTTCATAAAATTCAAAAATATATACTCGCTTTTGTGAGTGGCCAACAATTTTAATAATTTTCGCAAATGAGGCCTGCGACCAAAAAGTTTGAGTTTGTAGCTGTTATGCTCTGCCGTTGCCGTCTTGCCGTCTCTGCCGTCTTGCCGTCTCTGCCGTCTTGCCGTCTCTGCCGTTGTGTCGCCCACCGGAGGCCGGCCATTGCTCGCCCGCCGCGCCTTAACCAGCCGCCCGACGCCCACCAGCTGCGCCCGGGGCCTTCAGGGCCCCGCCCAGAGCCCATGCGTGGCTCTTCCAGGAAATGATCTCCACAAACTTGGAAGTCGTGGAAGAGGCAGGGAATTTTAAAACTTCTGGGAAAACGACTAATTAAACTTCCAGGTCAGTGGGTTTATTTTTAAACGTAAGATTTATTACTAAACCGTTTTATTTTGCATAATTTGTAATCTTATTTTCAAACGTCTTCTTAGCTGTCAGTAATGTTCAGTATTGAACTATTAATATTATTATTATTATTATTATTATTATTAATAATAATAATAATAGTTAACTAAGATCCCATTAAGGACAAAGGCCTCCTGTAATTTTGAAGGGAATAGTGAATGAAGTGATAGGTGATGATGAGGGGCGGAAATGATAGGATGAAGATGACGAGAGGTGAGGTGGAGGGTGTTTTAACCATCCCAGCATTCGACCAAGGGAAACGACCAAGGGAAACACGAAAGACGCGGTCAGGATGGCCGGCCCGGAGATCGAAACTCGCACCTCCCGACTGCTACGCACTGAACTACTTCGCTCGGTATTATTATTGTTACCCGTATTCAATGATCTGTGAGTTGTTGGTCACTTCTCCGCTGATTAATGGGAGAGAAGATACGGGGTGTGCAAGCTCGGGCACGGCGTCTCAGACCTGATCGCAAGAGATCGATGGGAATGGAAAATCGCACTCGGTCCTTGGCCCGCTGTACAGGATGATGCTCCGGCATTCGTCTCGGAAGGGATAAGAGAAACAACCAAGCAGAGGCGCCACGAACTCGCTGATGTTTAACACTATCAAATAAATATCTGGAACCTGGTCTGGATCGAACCCTGCATCGACCCGACAGACAATCGATGGCTTTACACTCACTGCTAGTATTGGTAGTTTGTATGAATATTGAATAGATAATCGTTAACCATCCTTCGAAATTTCATGTTTCTTCTATGTGGTATGAAAATTAAGTAGCATTGTTGAACCCTAACACGCCTATCGACTTGGCCATTGTAATTATTATTGTGATTTATGTAAATCCACATCTTAACTTTGGATTTTTTAGCTTTGCCTCGCTGATTGGCTATCAAATTACAATAGTAATCGTAGATGCAAAATGCGATGAATGTTCCCTATATTTTCAACACGGTATGCAACCCATAAGCCCATAATCTATACATTAGAATCGGCAGGTTGTCGTGTCCCTGCCAGAAAGTATTTTCGTATTGAGTCGTCAGATTTTGAAATAGTTAACAACAAAACCAAAAAAGGTTAAATGGTGTTCTCTAGAAACAATACATATGATATTATATTCAAAGTCTAATTAGAACCTGCTTTGAGACTATTACTTCGTAACGAGTACTCAGATCGGATATAATTAAGAACAAAAGACGCTTATAAAACTCAGATTCGAAACTCAGTGTTTTTATCGCCTGAATAAGTAATCATATCTGACGATAAAAATATCCACGTAGGATTAACAATTTTTATACGAAAATGCAGACTGCAAAAAACGTTATGAACAGCGAAATGTAGATCTAGCCGTTGCCACTTTTGAATGGTTTGGATTTTCATTTAACTTCCCAGTGATGCGGGCGGGCAGTATTAATGTTAGAAAAATTGAAAGTTATCATGTTTGATGTTCACTCATCCTATACTTATTATATTACTACGACTACCAATGTAATAATCCAATTGAACGTCTAATACACAAACTGCGATGCATTTAATACGCGCGGGGCGTACAGGGCAAGGATGTAAGTACAAAGGTTTCCTTTGACTCATATGAAATATTTTATTCCGCTTTCGATTTTATAATTATTTTGACAAATTAAGTAACTGGGCAGCGTACTTCAGCTAATTCTTCATGTTTTGTGTTCGACGGGGGGGGGGAGTCGCGTGGGCGGTGGGATGCGGACCGCAAGTTCGACACCCCGAAAGTGGAGCGTGGGAGAGCGAATGCCGTGGGCGAGATGGAACGGATGTGTTGCATGAGATTCGTGACCTCATGTGCAAAGGGGTTTGATGACCTGCGACTCGAGCTGCTGGGCGACTGTGCAGCATGGCCGCTCGGGATTTTTGTTCTCTAGCCCTGCGTTTCTAGTTTGGAACGAGGGAAATAAAATAGTAATATTTATTGTGATAATAAATTGTACGAGAAACTGTTACTGATGTGTCTGATATGTAGAGCTGAAGGCCCTGGGAGAAAATAAAGAACTTACTCGCTACTTGCTCATCGGAACCGTACGATTGAGCCTAGCCGCAACACCAGTGGCAGGTGAATGTCCCCCCCCCCCGCGTGGGAGGAGTGCAAAAATCAAATAATAATAATAATAATAATAATAATAATAATATAAACCATCTCGAACGACAGAATGAAAGAGAGAATTCGTAGGGAGTATTATAGGAGAGTGAGACTGGTCCTGCAGTCCGCTCTGAATTCCAGGAATAAAATATCTGCAATAGGTAGTTTAGCGGTACCAGTAGCCGAATACAGTTTTGGACTAGTGGACTGGACTGAGCAAGAAATTCGCACCATGGATCGAACAACCAGAAAACTGCTAACAATGCATCATGTCGCCCATCCTCGAACTGATATACATAGACTTTATGTGTCACGTAAGGAAGGAGGAAGAGGCCTGAGACAAATTGAGGCCTCCTGGCACAACGCAATAGTCGGGTTGGGGAAGTATGTAGTCAGCCATCAAGATGACCCTCTAATGAATAAAATTACCGGCTTGGTCATAGAGCGACCACTGATGTTTAACATTGGGGTAACTAAGGAGAATACATAAGGACAGCATGAACATACCCAAACATCTATGCTCGGGTGGAATTCGATCCCGCCACCCTTCGAGCTGAGGCAGCCAAGGTTTTAAAGCCTTAACGACATCGGTTATTCAGGCAGGCTTTTTCAGCAATAAACTATTAAGTTAATATTTATAGTTTGGAAAGTGAATCAAAAAATAGACTTTGCCATACTCGTACCGAAAGAAGTCACGAACAATACCAGGGATCTTCACAAAAATTGTTTTTATCTGTGGTTCTTATTGTTTTTATTTCGTTAAAGTATTACTATTAAAATCACTACAAACTTAAGAGACTGTTAAATGGCATTTTGAAGAGATTAAATTTATGAATGAACATGTTAAAAAAAGGGGGGGGGAAAGAAACGTAACATCTCCATTTGAAGTTAATTGCAACTTTAAAGAATTTTCATCGACAAACTAATGAATAAAACATATATTTATGCAAATTAATGATAATTGTATTGCAATCACTTAACATGCATTTCATAATTGAACTTTTCAAATGTCAAAAACATTGCAAAGCAATAGAGATCCAATTGACTGCACGTTCATTATGAAATGCGAATTAGGTCGCCGACGCATTCGCTGGGAAATATAAAAAAATTAAAAAAAAGTAGCTCTTTGGGGAGTTGACGCGTGTATTTTTTTTCTTTTCATCTGTAGTCTCCATACACAATGAATGCCAACTGCATGTGTCATCCTTTTTTATACTTCTTCTTCTATAACAGGCTAAAAATTCACAGCTTAATAAAATAACGCAGAAATACTCATAGATTATCGTTGTGACGGATCTCATGTGCATTAATAAAAAGAGCACATGCACATCGATAACAAATTGTGTGCTCTTCAAAAGTTAATAAAATGAATTCACGATCTTTCATTATACCTTGATCTTAAAACGTAGCTGGGAAGTATGTTTTGGCGGAAAATCCCGGAGTAATGATATTGAAAATTTATTACATACATTCTGCCAATTCTGCATTATTGACAAGCAATCAAGTATAATTACGTGAAGTCAGTAATTATATTAGTAGTATATTCAACGTGTGTGTATTGCAGGATCGCAAATAGGCCGATATTGCAATGTTTCTTTTTTTGTTGTGGTTCATATTATATGATACTTTTCATTTATTTTCATGGTTCAGCAAGCAAATCAGCTCCTTTGATTGTAAATACTTCGTGTTTTAAGTACATTTTAAAAATATGATGCATTAATGCCATTGTAATACATTTACTGATAAGGAAAATGCTCTTAAGCTGAAATGAAGTTTTTCTACTCCCATTGTATAATGCAGTCATTTGACGGCTGCAGCCAGTTGCATAAACAATATCTATAAACGATATCTATTACGATACAGATTTCATTGTGATACAGGTTCTTGACCAATCACAGAGAAGTTTACAAACCAAGTATTGACACTTAATTCATCTTAAAATAAATTGGATCGTAATTTCTCTATGATCCTATTTGACTAGTGCAGTACTCCCTCGCAGGCGGAATGGTAATCACAGCCACCTGCGGCAGCATGCGAGGATAGGTGAGGGAAGCTATCCGCTAGGTGGCCTTGGCTGAATCCTGCAATGTCAACTACTATGAAACAATTCAATGTAAAAGTTAAACTTGCAAAAGTCGTAGAAAAAGTACCGTATGAAACTCGATGTATTGGGTATTAATACACTCGTGTGAAGTTTACGATACTCTCTCGTTCCTCGCTCGTATCGTAATATCACACTCGTGTATTAATATCCATCATTAAATCATCGTTTCATAATGTACTATTTTATTATATTGTATATTATTTTATTATTACACAATATTATTTTAAACAATTGCATTATTGGAACATTAATATTTGAATCAATTTTGCCAAATAAAGAACGTAACAAACTAAACCTCTAGGCCTTTTGGGAGGGGGCCTTGGCCGTACAACTGCCGAGACCATTTCATTCCTCATTGCAATGAAAACAGTTGCCGAAACGTTTGTTTCTGCCGCGGTGTCGTCCGGTCACCTGCGAGTATTTCGCTCCGAAGAACGCCACAAAAAATTACCGAAGTCGTGAGTCATCTGTCCTCGCCGTGGTGTTGCCCGGGTAGCCGAGAGCAATCACGAGGCCGAAACGAGCTTGACAGTCATGTTTGCGACTGCGAAAGCGGTTGCATTTCTGTTGCGGAGGTGCAAACGTTTTTCGCTGGCAACTCTGCCGTTCGGCTGGCATTGGGCGAGGGGGCGGGGTACTATATACAGCGTGCACGTTATGCTCTTTCGCAGTCAGTCCTATGTTTTTCGCAATCAGTCCTGTCAGTCCAATGTTTTTTTGTTATTTAAGGTCGCATTAACTACTAGATCATTAGCGACCACTATTGGATTTAACGTTGTGGTATGAGAATAAAACGATATGGTGATGATAAGGGGTGAAAGGACGAACACATACAACCATGCCCGAGGCGGGACTCGAACCCTCGACCTGTCGGTCCGAGACCGCTAGGGCACTACTGTTTGAGCAATCTCGGACACGGAGCCAACATTACAATGTTTGTATTAGTTGTAGTTCCTGTTATGATTGTTTCAACTATTTTCATTGTGCTGTAAGCAAATGAGTCGATGCTATTTAAGATTGTAAATATTGTCATGCTTTTTTTTTGTTCAAATACATTATTAAAATATGAGAAATTTAAGGTATTGTAGTGAGTTTACCGCTTACTGATCAGCAAAATGGTCAGTGGCTGAAATGAAGTTTAGGATTCCGCTGTCGAGATGTTTGATTGCTCCCGGCCCACCGCCGCACCTTAGCCTAGGTAACATAGGCAACAGTCCATCAATCATTCTGGGGCCTTCTTCAGGCCCACAACACGGCGATGAAGGTATCAAAACAAATGACGAAACGTCTGCTTATGCCGTGGCGTCGCTCGGGCACCCAAAAACATTTCGTCCCTGAAGAAGGCGCCTCCAAAAAGTTGTCGAATCCGCGAGCCATCTGTCCTCGCCGTGGTGTCACCGGGGCAGCCGAGAGCAATCACGTGACCGAAACGAGCTTGACAGCCCTGTTTGCGAATGCGGAAGCGGTTGCATTTCTGTTGCGGAGGTGCAAACGTTTTCCGCTCGCAGCTCTGCCGCTCGGGCTGGCATTGGGCGAGGGGGGCGGGGCGGGGCGGCGTCGCCCGACAGACGTGACATTTCTCCGCTAATTGATTCTGGCGGGTGATTGGCGGGGCATCGATCGCCTCTCCGTGAGATGTACTCGGGGCCCGTCCTGCCCCTGTAGGTGCCGCGGGACGCGAATGCCCACTGCATCGCTGGTTGTGCTTCTGCTGACACGAAGACGTATAGTGCGATTTTTATAACTAGGCCCCGCAAGCCCCTATGGCCACGATGGAATTTCACGCGGCATTTCGCATCTTTCTCAGTGCTGCCGCTAGATGTCCCATGATCGCTAGCACTACTTGATACGGTCGCGATCATGCGATATTTAGCGGCACGTCTGAGAAAGACGCGAAGTACCGCGACATATTCCATCGTAAGGGCAAAGTTATAAAAATCTCACTAAAAAACTGTGTAAAAATGCAGTGATTTTGAATGCTGAGTGCTGTGATTGAATTGTTTTCATTTCTATGACATTGTTAATGGACTTACCCAATTGTTAGAGGCCTGCTATTTCGTCTGGTTACTGAATTTGAATTTCTGAGCGAATTTAAATGACCGACATTAATAGGGCCCACAAGTAGTTGTACTTTGCTAGGTTTACGGGTCCTTAGCACTCGGGTAAGTCATGGCCAAGCAGGCAGATCAGCGGCATCCTTTTTACTAGTCTACAGATTGAACAAGTTATGAAATTGTCAGAATTACTTAGGTACTGAGACGCTATCCATCAAAATAAAGTTTATTAATAAGCAAGTTCTGTGTTGAAATTTATCGTGATTATATTATTATTATTATTATTATTATTATTAACAATACCAATTCCCAGGTTATTTAAAAGACAGGGAAGTAAAAGAAATTGCTTTATTTGGAACAGCCCACATTTTGCGCAAAGTATTGTAGGGGCACCGACAGTCCCTTGATCTGCCGCCTTAGGTAGCTGGTAGGCAACCTGGAGTAGATATATTCAGCCGACTCATAACATCTTTAATCATGATGTCGAGGAATAACAATAATAATAATAATGATAATAATAATAATAATAGTAGTAATTTTTAAAAAATCAAATCAATTACAAATTAACCCTTTACAACAAAGAAAAAATAAAATTCAAAAAAATTGCTCCAGAAGCCATTTTCACGCTTCCTCCGGCTTAACTCATCAGTTCCGAAGGCGGCGCCATCTCCGCCTTGCTTTCGAGGCGCATCGCACTTCCGAGTCGACGGACGGCCGTGCGTTTTTTCGCGATCTCTGATGACCGCGACAGCGGAACACTGGCGGCCCCTTTGTTGTAGCGGTAGTTCTAAAAGGCAGCACGCTCCCCTCGCCCCCGCCCTTCTCTGCGAGATGCTCTGCGGGGTTATGACAAATTGAAAGAAAAACTTGGCATTGGCGACCGTGACGTTTTCTATTGGATGCGCTCTTCTTTCGTTTTCGCCCGCTCATTCATTTGTGGAGCTTTCCTTCCGTTTCGCATCGCTTCTTGGACCGACAAAGTGAGGTGTTCTTTGGCAATACGGAATGAATTTGTTTGCAAATTGTGACGTTTTAACCCTAGTGCCGTTTAATACGTAGAATTCAGTTAATGGAAATATAATATCACAACAATGTTTATCGGCAAAAATGCAACAAAAAAAAGTTTCCGTTTCCTTTATTTGCAGTGTTGTTATTCGTATCACGTGATTCACAAAAAACTTGAGTAGCTGTTTACCAAATACGATTTAATTTACTTTTAAGTCCAGTAGCAGAAGCTAAAAGTGATTTACTTTGAATCCAAAATTCTTGTGACTTGATTGAGTAAGGATATTAAACCTAAATAGTTCTTTACTAATTATATAATATATAACCAACAACATTCATAAACTGGCGATTCTACAGAATTACTATAGTGTCATGAAATTATATTGTGAATATTGAAACCAATATTCACAATATTGATAGAAGAACTCATTGGATGAAGGCTCAATAATAGGGCGAAACATTGATTTTTGTCATATAAATTTGTCTAGTTTCTTTATTGAATCTATACTGAAAGTATATCGTAATACACAAAGTGTAAGCACAAAACACCAGTAATGGCCACTTCAAGCACAAAATGTGAAAAATTAGAAGTGAAAACTTCCTACATGTATCAAACTTAGAAATCGTGGAGATAATGGCTTGTAGAGGCGAGGTGTTGAACAAAGATCATTTACTTCTTTACTCTTTTGTATAAATAATAAACTGATAACATCTTATTTATATTTGTTTGGCAATGTAACATGATACTTATTAGAGTTATCGCATCTCAAACAAAAGCAGTGGGTACAATAATCGAGTACACATTACTGAGTCAAGTATCTTCAACAACATTATGCAATTTTCAAGTGCTTACTAATGAATAAACATCAGAGCTTGAAAGCAAATTAATAAAATATGAAACGAATTGAAACTTTGTCATTTTTAGGCAGGGGATCTATTCAGATAGAGAGAAACTTGGCTGTTCGGAGGACGTCGCGTCCTAGACATAGTCGCCAATGTTTCGGCCATCATTCTGCGACCGTTCTGAGGGCGAAATACGAGGAAGGTCGCACTATGGCGGTCGAAAAGTTGGCAACAGAAAGAGCGTCTCCCATACCCAAATTTGTTTAGACTCCGGCCCACAGAAACCCAAGCTTTTATTCAGAAAGAGGTATGCTAATCGCCCATTGACTTTCACATAGCGAATTCAGTACCGGAACACAAGACCTTTGAGAATCTTACAAAAATGTTCTCAAATGTTGCCACTGCTGGTACGTTTGCCCTGTAATGAGCTCAAAAACAATATTCGAGAAAATCAAACGTTCCGGTTCTGCGAAAAGTGCGCACCTTCTGTGGGCGCCACCGTGCGAATGCGGCAGCGAGTGAGCCGTTATGGCTCCGAATTTAGGCGGGAAGCGTTGGGTAGAGGGTGGGGGGCGGACGTTCCGCGCGTGCGGCGGCGGCGCCAGTGAGCGCGAGTCGCAGCGGCCGCCATTATTTACTTAGCATTCGCTCGCCCCGCCGCCGCCGCGGCCCGCCCGCCCGGGGTCCGCGCTCGCTAAATGGGGCTAATTACGCTCAATTAAGACCGGCGGCGGGCGGCACGCGGTGGGCCGAAAAGACGGCGGGGTGGGCGGGGCGCGGCAGGCGGCGCCGGGGGGCGGCCCTTCGTGGGTTCAGAGGCCACAGCAGCCGAGAGACAAGGGCCGAAGCGAGTGGTGGGAGGGTGAAAGTGGGTGGTGGTAGGTGGGTCCCTGGCAGCAA
Source organism: Acheta domesticus (assembly GCA_031308135.1). Lineage (NCBI taxonomy): Eukaryota > Metazoa > Arthropoda > Insecta > Orthoptera > Gryllidae > Acheta > Acheta domesticus. Next base: position 35,158,432 of record JAHLJT010008756.1, on the reverse strand, counting down.
GCATGGATGGCCGGAGGTGGGAGGACTGGGAGAGAGAGCGGATGCGGCAGGGTGCGGGTGGTGTGCTGCGAAGAGGAGAGCTGTGGGAGATGAGCGTTGACGGGAGGCGGAGGCCGCATTGCGGGTGGCGGGTGGTGAGCGTGTGGGGATGGGTAGTGGGTGGATTGAGTGCTGCGGGGATGCGGCGGGGGTGAGAGGGAGCGGGCGGCGGGCAGTGGGCGGCGGGCAGTGGGTGGCTGGGGCGGCGGGCAGTGGGAGGCTGGGGCGGTGGGCGGCGGGCGGCGGGCGGCGGGCGGCGTGCGGCTGCTGGGCGTGCGGCTGCTGGGCGGGCGGCGGGCGGCGGCGGCGGGCGGCGGGCGGCGGGCGGCGGGCGGCGGGCGGCGGGCGGCGGGCGGCGGGCGGCGGGCGGCGGGCGGCGGGCGGCGGGCAGTGGCCGGCGGGTAATGGGCGTTGGAGTGAAGCGGGGGCTGGGCCGTGGGCGGCGGGTGGTGATTGTCAGAGGGAGGGGCGACCTCGTGATCTTCGTGGAGCGGGCTGGGGCGGGGTCTTCATAGAGCGGCTTTCCTGCCGTTGTGGCTCATCTCTTTGAGTGATGCGCCGCCGGTGCCGCGTTCCTACTGCGAGGCCATTGTCTCAGCGCTGTTGCAGGAAGTGAGCTCTCGCGCTCGGGCACCGCTGCGGTACCCTCCGTGCGCTGCTGTGCCGCCCGATTTCTCACTGTTTTTGAGTCCGTTTGTCTTCCTAATGCTTCGTGTATCGACGTGTGAACTTCGGAACGTTTGCTAAATGGGGTTAGGAGTGCGATGTTGTGAATAATCTCGCTTATGCAACTCTGTAACTATAGTTGTATCAATATTACATTTTGATGTAACCGTTGTACATTTTGCTTTGCAATATTTCCTGTTCATCCTAAGTTGCAGAGTGAATTTCTAGTCCACTTGTCTAGTCTTTTCTTGTCAGTAACACTTTGAAAATAAAATAGAATAAAAATAGGAAATGATCGAGTTGATTGGGTAGGCATTGCAGTTTAAACATTTTCCATGTCATTTTGGAATAACGATTTTCTAAAGCACCGACATAAAACGTAGTCATTATGTGAAAAATGTAAAAAAGAAAAAAATCCGAAAAAAGAATAGATCAAGTAAATGAATTACTGAAATACAATTTGCGGATAAAAACGATTTATCAGATTTGGAAAGTACTAAAATTCATATTATGTAATGATTGAAACAAGGAAACGACGAGAATACTGTATTTCTGTGAAAGTTGCAAGTATGCATCCTTGATTGCATCCTGCTGTATGTCCTTTCAGACTTTTTCACTTCATCTCATTCTTTTACATCAGGAAGGCGTTGATGGTTTTTCATCCACAAATGTCACACTCTTCCCTCAAACGAATGAAGTTTATGTCGATGGCAAATCTGGAAAGGAAAGAAGGGATTGTCTTAAAGGACCTTAAAGAAATTGCAAATCTAAAAATAATGCTCTACTCTGTGATGAAACAGGACTGTAATTTTTTGTGTGTTATTTAATTTCGCATCAACTTCTAGGTCATTAGCCACCACTTTTGGAGTTTAAAGGTATGGTATCTACGAGGATGAAACGATATGGTTAGGATAGGGGGTGAAACAACGGACACATACAACCATGCTCGAGGCGGGACTCAAACCCGTAATACTGCAGCCCGAGATCGCTACAGCACTACTGCTTTAGCGATCTCGGCTACCGGGCCGGCACTTTGTGAGTTTATTTATAGTCATTTATAGAGACCGGATTTTTATGTAATTACATAAAATTTTTTATGTAATTAATTTTTTGTCTTCCTACGTACCGTTCTCAAAATTTTAATCTTGGCGAATTGTGGCCGTCCTAATACAATATCCAATATTTTCGTTACATATTTTACATATTTGGTACTTTATTACATATTTTACATATTTTGCTATTTTCTCAACATATTTTCTTTATTCTATCAATTTTCTTTCATATTTTTATGAAAAGAGGTATTTTCAAAAAATTCAGCATTTGTTGGTACATTATTATGGCGTGCTACTGCCTACTCAACTCGAGGTACGGTACGTAAAAACGCGGTCGAATGTTCTCACAGGCCGGTGCGCCTGCTTCAGTTATCTCAGGAAGTGCGCGCGTCATGACATTTTGATCTTCGAGTGTAACAAGTGTCATTGACGCAGCGTTTGGCGACCTTTAACTTTAATTTCGAAGAAACTTGGCAACTGCCGTCGTGTAACACTTCGATGAAAATATTGCATGCTGCGCTGATTGTTAGCTGATTGTAGTTATCGCCAGTTTGAACGATGGCTTCTATTGAGTCTAGCCTGGCTGTTAAATCCTGGCTGTTAGCTTGGCTGCATATCTAGATAGCAATTTGTGAAGCTTTACTACTGCTGCGAAAGTTGTATGGTGCAAGAGTGCATCAACTTGTGCTTACCAAATGATTTTTAAAATGTGTTTAATAAGTTTTGTGTGTGTGTAATAAGTTTAAATGTGTTTTATAAGTAGAGTATTTTAATATTACATATCATATCCTATTTTACATATTTATTACATATTCTTACAATTTCATTACATATTTATGTACATATTTTGACGTCTCATACTACATATTTTTCCGGTCACTAATCATTTATGATGTGTTCAGTGAGGTTGGTGTAATTACTTAAAATAATAATAATAATAATAATAATAATAATAATAATAATAATAATAATAATAATAATCGTGTCCTCTTTGATCCCCCTTGGTGCGTCCGGTGCGCGCACTGTTCTCCCCTGCGCCGCGTGCGTGGAGTGTGGAGCGTGGAGCGTGGAGCGTGGCGCGTGGAGCGTGGAGCGCGTGGGGAGCTGCGCTTCGTCTCAATGGGCGTCCGGCGATTCGCGAGCGCTGCGGCGCGGGCGGCAGCGCTGTTTGTTGTTGCGCGAGGCATCCGGGAACAACGGCCGGAGGCTGGCGCGTCTCGCTCGTGTTTTCAGACCCCCCCCACTTCCCCTCCACCCACGGCTGCCTGCGAGTATAGGCGCACACCATCGCTCCCGTCCCTCTTTCCGCCGACCCCACCGCCGCCGCCCCCGCCGCTGCCGCCGCCTCCGCCGCCGCCCTCCGCCGCCGCCCCCCCGCCGGCCCCCACGCTGCCGCCCCTGCCGCCCCCCCGCTGCCAACCTCCGCCGCCGCCCACAGCCGCCGCCCCCGCCGTCGCCCCCGCCGCCGCCCCCGCCGCCTCCCCCGCCGCCGCCCCCGCCGCCTCCCCCGCCGCCGCCCCCGCCGCCTCCCCCGCCGCCGCCCCCATCGCTGCGCTCGCCGCTGCCCTCGCTGCCGCCCTCGCTGCCGCCCTCGCCGCCGCCCTTGCCGCCGCCCTCGCCGCCGCCCTCGCCGCCACCCTCCTCCGCCGCCGCCCCGCCCCCGCCGGCGCCGTCGCCCCCCGCCGTCGCCCCAGCCGCCGCCCTCCTCCGCCGCCCCCGCCGCCGTCCCCGCCGCCGTCCCCGCCGCCGCCCTCGCTGCCGCCCTCGCCGCCGCCCCCACCGCCGCCGTCGCCGCCGCCCCTCGCTCCCGCCGCCCCCGCCTCATCTTTCCCGCCATCTCTACTGCCGCACACGCCGCCGCTCCCGTTATCGTTCCTTTCGTTTCCGCTGCTGCATTCCCAACCTCCTGCCGCCACCACACTACCGCTCCCACCCCACTGCCGCCCACGGTGCAGACCACTACAGCTCTCGCTCCGTCTTCCTCTGTCGATCTATTCCGAAGCCGTAACCTCACCTCCCGCCCCGTCGCCTTCCCACCCCGTCGCCTCTCCGTCCCGTCTCCTGCCACTGCTGATGCCGTCAACTCCGTAGACGAATCCGCTCCTTCACCCACACCTGGATCTACTCCCACACCCGCTCTTGTCCCGTACTCGCTCTCGCACCTGCTTCTGCCGACTCTTTTTCCGTCATTCTAAGCTGCCGGATTCCTTGCTCCCTCTCGCTCCCGCCGCGGTCCACACCACCATCCTAGCCCCCTTCGAGCCGCTCTCGCCGCCGCAACTTCGACCTCCCGCGCGCCGTCGCTCCCGCCGCCTTTCTCACCTCTGTCGCCGCAGCCCTCTCTCCGACCCCGCCGCCGTCGCCGTCGCCGTCTCCGCGCCGCCTTCCATAAACACGCCCCGGGGCGTCGCGACGTTGCGCGGGGCGGCGTCTGGAAGCCGTCACTGGGCGGAGGCGGAGGCAGCGCGCCGCGCGTGGGCGGGCTGCGAGCGAAGGAACGCGGGGCTCCCACGTGGCGCAATTAGTTGAGGTGCGGAGGTTGATCCACCAGCGCTTTGCAGAGCAAGATCGCCGATTGATTGTTAGCGCGTCGACTGCTAATATCGTTGGTCTCGTAAGTGTAGTTTTTGCCTCGGGTGGTTGCGGTGATCTTCCCCTCTAGATGGCGAGATCCGGCGTCGACCTACCATCGGCAAGGGGTGTTCCCCTAACCAGGTATCTCCCACCAGCGGGGCTCCTCCCCCACCCACCCGGTTCAAGCCGTAAGCTCCCGACCGGCCTCCCGGCATGTGTGATGGTGTTGTGCATGTTAGAGTAAGGGGTGAGGATAGGACAAGGAAGAGAAAGGAAAGATCGCGCGCGGTATGTGGCCCGTTTGTTAGAGTACTACTCCGGTATTCGCCTGATGTTGATCGGAGAAACCACGGAAAAAATACCGATCAGAGCAGGCGGCCGCTAGAATTCTTCGTCAGACAGCGACTGAACTCGACCTAGCTCACAAGCAAGTGTCGAAAATCCTGCCACATCGGGACACGAACTTATGATCTCCCGGTCAGAGACACTGCAGTGACATTATTGATGCCCTTAGCCACCTCTCCCGGTGCAAGACCATTGAACCACTCGTGGGAATTCGAAAGCATAAGTGATAAATATGAAAAATATTTCATGAATGAAATTTCATAAATAAGAGAAGAAAACGTCTTCAATTGATTGTGTTGTGTGTATTTGTTACAGACCTGCAAGTTTTCGTGTCTAGTGAATTTTAAATAAGTACTTACAATTAAGTAAACTTAGTTGAACATTCCTATTTTTCAATAAATTGTTTGATTTTGTGTTAATTTGTAATATTTAAATAGCTTCAAAAAGTGATTATGAACAGTGAAAATATGACACAAAGTCTACTAGCTGAGAACATCACAAAACAGCGAATGGTATGAATGACAGATAGTTTACTTAAACTTCCAAGCAGACAGACAGCACTAGTTCTTACGAACTGGTGTGTACACATGGTCAAATAAAATCTGAAAGAGCAGGAGTATTCGTCGTGAACATGAAAAAATTCTTTGGGGACCCTGGAAACGCGGGGAAAGGCATGATGGAAGAAAGTTCGCCTAGAAAGTGTGGTAAGCCGTGGATTTATGGAGGCAAAGATGCATTGGAGGGAGTTCCTATAAGCAGTGTTGGCCAAATGTAGAACTTGAATTTGGAAAGAGAATGGCTCAACCTACGAAAATTTCTGTTAACACCCAATGAAACCATTTTACCACAATAATGTAATCCTGATGGCCTTCGCCCTTGCGTATGATTTTTAAAAAATTCTGAGACACTTCGATTTGTTATAAATATGATGAAACTTACATTACCAAATGAAAGCTTTCGTGTTACACCATAAAATATTAATGAACTAATAGAAACGCCAATTCAACAAACCGAGCTATGTTTTCAACATATACGTTGACATTAGATGGGTTTGGTTGATTTAATCCAAACATTAATACCCTCTCCATGTGACGAAGGCTCTCCATAACATAAGAAAGTCATGTGACCTTGGAGTTTCGTTGTAACGCGTTTTTACTAAAACCAACCGTAATAATGAAATTCATAATGTTAAAGCATTTCTTGCCAATATCGTATTACTTGTCATTTTTTATTACAACTGCACTTGTGGATACGTGGATATATCATTTCTATATTTGTGTAGTACTGGAACAAAATTGGTTTTGTTTCTCCGAAATAATATTTTTGGAAGTGTTGTGATCCTCGAGACTTTTCTTGTGGTTAGCTGCGATCGCGGCCCAGGGGCGTTGTCAGGGAGGAGAGAGGGCGCTCTCGCTGCTGTTTGTGTTGGTTCTAAACACTGCGGCCGCCCTGGCTGCGCCGGTGAGTGGGCAAAGGGAGATGGTCTCCCTAGCCACGTGGCCATGATGGATTCGGCAACAGTGGTAGGGACTTTTTTAAATTTATGTGTTTAATGTCGCTTTAAAAACATTTGTTTCATTAGCGACCACTATTCGTTTATACTAGAGATACATTTTTTTAAAAATTTAGAATAAACAGAAGTAATAACGATAACTGAAATATGAAGCCCAGTAAATTTCGCCAATTATTCAGATCGTATTATCTAAACCAGCCAAATTAAGATAAGTTAAAATTGTTTTGAAACCTTCTATTGAATTAAATATTTTATAAATTTCGTGCTTGATGCCAAGAGGAATTCGTAGATTTTAGAGACTGAAACACTCCAGGATAATGCGTGACGTTGATAATATTCCTCCACATTTTGGACAGGTGGCTGGGTCATTTTTTTTTCATTAGATGAGAGTGGGTGAAGGAAGAATGACCAACTCTCAATCTTGCGACAATAATTGGTTCTTTTCTTCTTAATTTAGAGTTTGATATATTTAAATCTGTTACAGGTTTTCGTACATTATGTAGTTTGGATATTGAAGCCTTAGTGGTAGGGAATTATGGAGGCGCTGGGCGGAGATTATTTGGTTGGGTACCAGTGACATAGTCACACTTGGTGGAGGAGTTTGACTTTTACACAATTGACATATCGTAAATGATTAACTGATGGAGAGCTTTTTACGCAACATTTTGCGATTCCCAGTTACTAAATTAGGGCATTTGTACATCGTCGCCATGTGAAAGATTTTGTTATAATTTAAGGTGTTTTATACCGTGATTACTGAATGAACGTACTGCATTATTGAGCATTAGTCAGAAGGTTTATCATTTACATCTTCCAAAATTTATTCAACTAATCGCAGAGCTTTAAATTGTATTGCTTTTCATTTTGGGGAGGGGGAGTCTCACTCCCTGCGAATGTACTGGTTGTGGTACATGTTGAATTCAGAATACTTTTATCTGCAATCAGGGCCGTTTTATCAGCTTTGGGGCCCTTGGGCCTATATGAATTTGGGGGCCCCTTATACTTACTTACACCAATCCCCTCTAATTTAAAGACAAATTTGGTTTGAAAAAACTAAAATCACTGAGTGACATTTCATGTCATAAATATTATTCAATGATGCGCGACTGAGCATTTAGGAAAATAGTGAATTGTTATATTTATCGTATAAAACTGTATTATTGTTTGAAATTTTTAAAAGGAAACGTGAAAGGGGAATCAGAAGAAGAAGTCTTGTAGGTGATTGAATTTGAAATTTTTACAATTATTCAAATTGCGACATTTTAATTTATGCAGTTAACGACTAAAATTCTCTAGAACGTTTTACTATGCCCATGAAGTCGTTTACACACTCCTACTTGCGCAAAGGAAGATTGCGTAGGTTTATGGAAAGGAAATCGTCAATTTATCAATCACAGCGATCGTCAATTTATTTGTGAGGGACGCCATGTATATGAAATATCACACTATTAATTTGATTTGATTTCGTGTTAATTTGATACTTGCAATTGGTGAGTTAAGCGTGTAGAATGACACAATATCTAGAAGATATATTTATACGAACGATACTAAAAAGCGATAAACCAGTGCTAAGGGGGAAATAAATATCGTCTGATAAAATTACATAATACATAAAATTACGAATGGAACCAGATCATCCGGGGAATATTAATTTTGGAAGAAATAATACTTGTGGTTAGGCGCTGATGTTGTTCACAGACACCGGACAGACGCACGGACGGAAGGACGTTTTGCTTTCAATTGGTTTTCCGGTGTGAATGACGCACAAATCTGGGATTTTGGCTACGCCGTATGTTAGAGGATTTTTTTTCTTAATTTAGCAACTGGATTTATCCACTTTTTCGTTATCACGGCCGGGCAATGAATTTTTTTCTGCCGAAAATTCGCCGTTTTTTCGCGCAGCATTACGTAATTTTCCCGATACTACGTTTATTTCTCCGTATATACGTATATATACGGGAAAGTAAAACGTGGATAAATCGGCGCTGATTCAGGTTGTTAAAAGTTATAATTTCTTTCATTTATACACGTTATGTCAGTGAGGGGATAAGGCATTTTTAAACTTCATCGGCTAAATGTAGTAAAATGAAGACCTTTGTTTACCAAATGCTCATGCTTCACCGGTCATCATTGCTTTCAAGACTAACCAGCAACAACCATCAGGAGATTAATTTACAACCATGACAAAAGTGCTGCTAGGAGGAAGGCAATGTTGTGTGGAGAAATGTTGATGTAGATACGGCTATCCATCGACAGCATAGTAAGAATACAGTCGAAGATTGGATACAAGCTTTGATGAATGGGGGAAAAGGGTATAGGCCTACTGCTAGACTACGGATTAGTGGCGGTTAGTCCGTACGTTCTGCAGTGCTGCAGAATACTAATTCTCTTCAATAATTAAATCGTGTAGTTTCAAAATAACGGGTTTTAGTTTAATTCATACCGGCTTAAACGTCTCAGGATATCAATTGATGTCGCTGCAATGCCTCTGACCGGGAGGTCCTAGGGATCGCGTCCCAAAGGTAGTAGAATTTTCCACACTAGCAACCTAGCCAGGTCGAATTCAGACACTGCCCATAGGAGAATTCTAGCGGCCGGATGCTCTGATCGGTAATTTACTGTGGTTTCTTCCATCAACGCCAGGGAATTGTCGGAGCAGTAACACCCACGTACCGCGCGGGGTCTTTCCCTCTTCTTCCTTGCCCTTACATACACACTTATTTGTGCAACGCACATGTCGGAGATCAGAGCTTGTGCGTCGCTGGTGGAGACACCTGGTTGGGAACAACTCCGCTTGTCGACGGTTAGGTCAGCACCGTATCTCGCCATCCAGCGGAGAAAGATCACTGCCACCTCCCGTGATTAAAAAGACATGAACCACAGAAAGGGACTAATGATTAACAGTTGACGCATTCGGAATCACTAATGAATCAATCAATAGTTTAAATCACTGATCAAAAGACCGGTAATATGAATTACAGTCGCGGAGATCGGATTTGATTTTTTTTTCTTAACACACGCCTACGTTTGGATCGGTCAGAGGTCTGGCATATGCTGCTTTGAACGAGAAATCCTGATTAGATCACGCAGGGCACGACAATTTGTATGGTGCGCATGGGCTTCAATGATGGCCATTTAAATTCTTGAATGCTTCGTGATCTGCAGCACCGATCAGTGACCTTGGCTGTTCCTTTGATCTTGCTTTGTTTATTGTACAATTTACGGTTTTCTGCTTTACATTCACAACAGCTAGAATACAGTTTTAACGTTTGCATTTTCACAAGTGACAAACTATGTTAATACTGAATCGATTATCGCTGCTTCACGTATTTCACTTTCAAGATCTGAAATTAGTGAAATACGTAGCGCCATTTTTGTCATTATATCTCAATTTGTGTTCAATTTTTTCATAAAAGTCTGGAGAAAAATAAAATCTATGTGAATAACTTATGTTCATTTCGATTGGAATTGCTTTTTTTCCGGAATTCTACAGATCTTTTAGGAGCCAATTTTGGGCGCCTACAAAAAGTCTAAATAAACATTGATAGAGGCTAATATAATATTAACTGTTATTTTTACTACATGACAATATAAACCATGTTTAAGGGGTGACCGAATAATACGAATGATGCACATGTTTGACTTATTTCCACTATCTATCACAAAATGCAGACATTTCACAATATTTTACATATTGGATCGTGGACATACATCAGACCTGTGTTACCAGTGACATTATTTCATCTCTTTCCACTGGAATACGCTCTCTCTTAATAACTGTAGACAGATAGATGGTTATAACGATTCATTGTTTATATTTACTTGCGAGTGTCCAGAGTAATAGACCATTAACTTGTAGAAGTGTTAGGTATGTGTGTATTTGACATTTTAGGATCAGATTGATTAGATTTTTGCCAGCTAGCAGTATCCCTAGGCCTGGGCTCTGTTTTTACTTTATCGCCTTACGAATACTTTGTAAGAAGAGAAATTTATGTTATCGTGCACCGGAAAACGGCGAATTTTCGTCAGAAAATCTCTTATAGCAGGGGTCTGGTAAGGAAAAATTGGATAAATTCTCTTGTTAAATTTAGAAGAAAAATCCTCTAACTCGTGTTGTAATCAAAATCCATGTTTTATTTTATTGTCCATACCATTCGTTACACAATTGAGAGGTAACGGAAAGCTACAGTTCAGTTTTCCCCGACCGGGAATCGAACCCAGAATCGCACCACGAATAGCTAGCGCGCTGTCCGTGAGCCACCCGAGGGACTACAAACAAGACTTCTTGGCTGTCTGGGTGACACCGCGTCGTTGGCTGAGAGGCCGACGTTTCGCCTAACATGTCTCAGGCTTCCTCGGGACAGAGGACCCTGCGACATGACAGGCGAAACTTCGGTCTCTTACACGCAACACTCACCGTGCTGGATACTCGGATTGACTTCAGATTTTACCAGCTTGTTCAGCACCTTTCAACACCCCTACATACAAATTTTTACGTGCTATGAAGCATTGCAAGTAATGTTTTTGCGATAATTAGTATTGGGACCTTTCTTGACCTTACCGACAGTGGAAGGGCGAAAATCGCTGCTCGCCGCTGGTTCTGCGGACGTTACTCATACACCGCGCCTGCACTATCGGCCTATCGGCAAGGTCTCAGTTACTTGGAGGGCAGGCGGGGTGACAAAAACGGGTGTTCACTTTGCAGGTTCAGATGGAACGAACGCGCTTGGAAATCTGACACCGGCTGATAGACGCCGCGTAACCGTTCCTAGCGCTGCCGAAGCAACGGCTCGCCCGCTGCGGGAAGCGCGGTTACGAAAGGTCCTGATACAAAATGCCTATAAAACACTTTATAATATTCCATAGCACTTAAAAATTTGCGTATGTAGGTTTTGCATGGTGCTCTATCAGCTGGTGAAATTTCATGTCAATCCGAGTATCCAGCGCGGTGAGTGTTGCGTGTTAGCCAACAACGCGGCGTCACCCGGACAGCCAAGAAGTCACGGACTCGAACCGCGGAAGCTTACGTGTAGTTTGGATTCTTAACAATGTTATAAAATAAAAGAATTTTCCAACTGTAGCTCGCAGTTTTGTCGTCTTGTGAAATTGTAAGCACGATGAGCTCATTAACCATTCCCTATATTCAAAATAACAAACGGTTATTTTTGAAAAAAATAAATAAAATGCGCGTTTCACTTAATCTGAATTGAGCTACTGGCGTATCGTCTTTTTTGTTTCGATACAGCGAATTTCACTTGGGTGTTAGGAAATAAGTCTACTATTTTTATCTACCACTTAAATCCACTCATCTAATGTAAGTCTAATGTGTCACCATTGCGACATTGTACTTTCAGTTCAAGATAATTACGCAAACATGTTTGGTAAGTACCATCAACAAAATTATCAATGTCACTGCCTAATAACTAAGTTGAGTGAGGTCGAATATTCTGACCCACTTGCTCACTGCCATAATTAGCCATGCCATTTACCAAAACAAACAGTGCTTCCAACAAGCCTCTGAATTAGTGGCATGCCATTCTTATATCATCGCTGTGAATACGTGTGTTAACGTGCAGCGAAGAAATGTAAACAGCATACTCAAAAGATATATGAATCTTCTTCGTTAGGTTCCTCGATAATATTCACGGGCGTACACGCAAGAGACGAAATTACCTGCGCATCTCAGTCACGTATTGTCTAGAGGCGGATGTTGCTGCATACAAGTTGAGCTTTATTATCGTCCCCGGGAGAGTTGTTTACTCCTTGCATATCGTATGCAGTTGGCGCGATGTGAAAATCTTCCCCATTAGAGCTGTTTTGGGATCGTGCAGGAAATCCAAAAGATCTCGGCGACGTCTCCGGTGCATCGATAAAGATCCAAAGAAACTACACACCTTATGGAGACACGGCGAATACCGATTCTCTTTCACAATAAAATCCCATTTCAGCCGCTCCGCTCCGTCGTGTTTTCCCGGCGCGATCATATCAACTTGTCAAACGAGCGGCGGGCAGGGGCTGTCTATGAATGTTTCATGGGGCGGCAGAATTTCTTAACTCGCTCGAATCCGCGTAGGCGAACGCGACTTCCGTTTCTTCCGAGGTAATCCGCGGCGAGCGGTTATCGCGCCGGAATCGCCGGCCGCCAGCTGGGCCCCGCGCCGCGCCGGGCCGCGCAATCGATTCCGCTCGGAATGCGCCGTTCGGGAATCTATTCCCATCCGACGGCGCGGCGGTGGTTCGCGGGCGGGGGAAGGAGGACGAGGGTGAGGGCGCGGACACGGTGGGGTGAGTCAGCGCAGGCGGTCGGGGCGCGGGGTGGGGGAAAGGCGGAGCGGGGTGGAGAGGGGGGTGGCGAGTCTGGCCAGACTGATTTGGAGCAGGCGGACCGAGACGCCGCGCCTGGGTGAAATAGACGGGACAGGACGGGCCAAGCCAGGCTGGGCAGTTGGGGCGGGCTGGAACGATCGGGGGTGGGCCACCTGGAGCCAACCAGAGCGAGTTGGAGCGAACTGGAGCGAGCTGGGCTAGGCTGGAATGGGCTTGAGTGAGCTAGGGCGGTCTGAAGCGACCTGGAGCGGTCTGGAATAGGCTAGGGCGGCATGGAGCGGGATGGAGAGGACTGTGGCGCGCTGTGGCGTGCTCTGGAGTTCTGTGGCGTGCTGTGGCGGGCTGGACGGCCTGGGACGGACCAGAACAGGGTAGTGAAGGGCAGGGTGGAGCGGGACAGGAAAGGGTGGAGCGGAGCAGGAAAGGGTTGGAGCGGGGCGAGAAAGGGATGCATACCGAGCTGGCGGAACAGGAAGAATTCAGGCCCAGCCGAATCGGTGTGGGCAGGGTTGGGTGGGCTGGAAAGGGTAGCGCGAATATCAAACGTAGGTATGAAGGTTGTACAGATCGGGTGGGACAATGCCGAGTTGGGGCACGTGATGGAACGTGGTGGCTTGTTGGGCAATCAGACACTGGGACAGGGTGGGGTGAAACGGGAAGGGACGAGGCGGGGCGGGACGGGACAGGAAAGGGAAGGCGAAGCGACCCAGGAGACCGAAGAGCTTCGGCGTCGAGAAATATGGCTGGGGCTTTGCCGAGACGGGGTCCGATCGATGTGTGCATAGGTTTCCTTGCGAGTTGTTAAGAAAGACTGACTTGGCCAAGGTTCAACATTTTACCTATTTATGTTTATTATAATATGCGCTTGTTTGTTAGTATAAGCGCAATACACAAAATAGTAATATGCAATTCTCGAGAAACATATTATTAGTACGACACGTCGACACTTTTTTTACCATTCAGATTATTTGTGCCCCAAATTAACAAACATATTACTTGATTATCAATACTACATCTCGTACCCTTTACCAGAAGCCAGACTGACAACAATGACTCGTGAGATGCGTTATAAATGAATTGATTAAATTTGTGAGACTTCCCATATTTCGTGGTGTTCACTTGGCTTACGGGAGGACGACAGAATAATCAAATTGTGTCTTCAATTTTTGAACTAATTTCTCTGCATCTCTAGTCCCCTTGCGCTTAACGCCCTCATATTCACTTGACACATGCACTTGTAGAGGCATATCAATCGTCTAATGTATACTCCATTTACCTTGTTACGTCTTGTTCCGCATTGTACGTTCCCTGTTACGGCCTCGGGGTTCTGCTGACTGCCCATACATTAGAACACGATTCTCCACTTTGCGCGAACGGCGAGTCGACACCTGCCGTAGACGCTACCGCTGTCCACCGCTGCGCTGGCCGTCGTTTTACGCAATCAACCGTACACGAGCGTGAAGGAGGTACAGAGGTACTTTACACAATACGCGCGTCAGGAGGCGCTTTTTGTGAGGGTGTACACGATTAACCTTTAGTTACAAGTGTCGCCACTGTGGGTATGAATATGCTTTGTTTGATTACTACCCCAATGATTCAGCAAAGTGAAGACCTTCCTTCGTCGACGGTATTATAACCATTGTGAATAAAACTTGTAATCACTGTATTTCTCCTCAAAGGCAAGAATATGTAAAAGTCTTCTACTTTGAGAAATGCCACTCCTGAAAGTGATTAAGCATTGTCAAAACAAATATTACAAGAAAGAGATAATTTTAATTAACTGTGTACTCAGGACATTTCAGGAAATTGCGTTGTTCTTCGAACAATGCCTATTTGAATTCTGATTTTCGCGAATTCTATTAAGTATCATTTTGTTTTCAGCCTAGAGTTGTACCTGTCTCTTGACAAGGATATTTTTATTTTTCTACATTTCCTTCATCCATCGGATCGTTGCTTTTGTATTCGTAGCGTTTACTACGTATCTTCCCGCGCACCGCAACGTGATTGAAACACGCATCGCGTGCTCTGTCATCCAATCACGTATGTGAACAAACAGCGTTCCCCGACCCCTACCGGCGCTGTGAGTTGTTCTAGAAACGTTTTCATTTCCACTGAATCCACTAAACGACGCGTTTCAAAGAACGTGGTCGTCTCACACAAGTTACCTTTCGGAAACAGGCGCGACCTTTATCTCTCACAGAACCTTTGCCCTTCGTGGAAGTTTCGCCCTTGCGGGAGACACGCGACGGAATCAGATATCACTGGGCGAGATTCCTCTATTTTTTTAAAATTTATTTTCTTCCTGTTCGGCAGTTTTGCCTTTCAGGGGTTTGAATATTTTTAAATTTTACATAACATTACATACATAACATTTGGGCAAACAACCTCTTACTATTGTATTTTACTACTAGCTAATTCACAAGTTTTCATGATTATATTTCTAACACATGTAAACAATTTACATACAATACTCAAATTTTAGCGTAATCATTCTTAAAATCTAGATACTTCTACATACATTGAAAAAAAAAATATTTTAAACATACAATATTATTGAGGATACTTATTTTACATGGAGGTTTTAACATATCTTCCGGATACCGTGAGCGTATTCTCCTGGATTATTTAATGTTTTTCCCATTGTAAATTTTTTAGAGCAAGGAAGTGTAAAAAAATTGTCACAGTTCTTACTTATATGCTCGGTTAGGGGCTCGATTGAAGTTCTCTTTGAATTTGTTTATTCTTGAGATTCCTCTCCAGTTGGGGTATCGAGCCCTGGTTTCACGTCAGTGCTCTGCTTCTACCTTCTCAGTGTCCCTCGGAGTCACCGGAAATATTTCCCCTGCACACGGGGCCAAAACAAGGATTGAAAATTTGTAATGATTAACTTCGGAGCTCTAAACTTGGCGCTAAAATAGGTTCTTAGAAAGCTTAAATATGTTGTCAATGGCTAAGCAGAGCGAGATGAAGCTGGGCGGGTCGAAGAAGAGCGGGTCCAACCAGGGGATGGAGGAAATCAGGGCTGGGCGAACCAGAGCGGGCCAACCAGGGCTGAGCGATCCATAGTTTAGGATATCAGGCCGGGGCGAACCAGGACGGGGAGGGAAGCATGGCGGGGCCAACCAGGACTGGGCGATCCATGACGGGGCGTACCAAGGCGGAGCGAACGAGAACGGGACGAACCAGAGCGAGGCCAATGAGGGCTGGGAGTACCCTGACGGAGCATACCAGGGCGGGGTGAATCTGAACGGGATGGACAGTGTGGACTAACCAGTGCTGGGCGAACCAGTGCTGGGCGAACCAGTGCTGGGCGAACCAGTGTGGGCGAACCAGTGCTGGGCGAACCAGTGCTGGGCGAACCAGTGCTGGGCGAACCAGTGCTGGGCGAACCAGTGCTGGGCGAACCAGTGC
>JAHLJT010008756.1:35082161-35141505 GCA_031308135.1 Acheta domesticus | reverse complement strand
AACATAGGCAACAGTCCGTCATCATTCTGGGGCCTTCTTTGCAGGCCCACAACACGGGGAGAAGGTATCAAAACAAAATGACGAAACGTCGCTTATGCCGTGGCATCGCCCGGGCACCCAAAAACATTTCGTCAACTGAAGAATGCCCCTCCAAAAGTTGTCGAATCCGCGAGCCATCTGTCCTCGCCGTGGTGTCACCTGGCAGCCGAGAGCAATCACGTGACCGAACGAGCTTGACAGCCCTGTTTGCGAATGCGGAAGCGTTGCATTTGCTGTTGCGGAGGTGCAAAACGTTTTTCCGCTCGCAGCTCTGCCGCTCTGGCTGGCACTGGGCGAGGGAGCGGGGCGGGGCGGCGGGCGATGGGCGGCGTTACGCCCGACAGACGTGACATTTCTCCGCTAATTGATTCTGGCGGGTGATTGGCGGGGCATCGATCGCTCTCTCCGTGAGATGTACTCGGGGCCCGTCCTGCCCCTGTAGGTGCCGCGGGACGCGAATGCCACTGCATTGCTGGTGTGCTTCTGCTGACACGAAGACGTATAGTGCGATTTTTATAACTAAGCCCCGCAAGCCCCTATGGCCACGATGGAATTTCACGCGGCATTTCGCATCTTTCTCAGTGCTGCCGCTAGATGTCCCATGATCGCTAGCACTTACTTGATACGGTCGCGATCATGCGATAATTTAGCGGCACGTCTGAGAAAGACGCGAAGTACCGGGACATATTCCATCGTGAATGCCAAAGTTATAAAAATCTCACTAAAAAACTGTGTAAAAATGCAGTGATTTTGAATGCTGAGTGCTGTGATTGAATTATTTTCATTTCTATGACATTGTTAATGGACTTACCCAATTGTTAGAGGCTGCTATTTCGTCTGGTTACTGAATGTGAATTTCTCGAGCGAATTCAAATGACCGACATTAATAGGGCCCACAAGTAGTTGTACTTTGCTAGGTTTACGGGCCCTTAGCACTCGGGTAAGTCATGGCCAAGCAGGCAGATCAGCGGCATCCTTTTACTAGTCTACAGATTGAACAAGTTATGAAATTGTCAGAATTACTTAGGTACTGAGACGCTATCCATCAAAATAAAGTTTATTATGCAATTCTGTGTTGAAATTATCGTGATTATTACTATTATTATTATTATTATTAACAATACCAATTCCAGGTTATTTAAAAGACAGGGAAGTAAAAGAAATTGCTTTATTTGGAACAGCCCACATTTTGCGCAAAGTATTGTAGGGGCACCGACAGTCCCTTGATCTGCCGCCTTAGGTAGCTGGTAGGCAACCTGGAGTAGATATATTCAGCCGACTCATAACATTTTAATTCATGATGTCGAGGAATAACAATAATAATAATAATAATAATAATAAAATAATAATAATAATAATGATAATAACTCCACCTAGGAGTACACGACCTTGGAGTTGGTGGTGGAGCTTGAGTACCCCCATGAGCCTGAGAGCTATGTCAGTGGTAGCCTAGCTACTGGTAGGGTCTCCTTGCTGAATAGGTTGAAGGTGAGGGGTCCGACGAAGAAGTACTCCATTTGAGGAGAGTGGGAAGTAAGTAGAGAGGGAAGGGTCATGAACCTTTGGACTTCCTGTTGTCGGCCCATCGAGGGTACAGGAGAGAAACTGGGTTGGCACACCAGGCCACTGATTAGAGTGGAGGCCCGAACCTTGCATTAGCCAGCGAAGGAGGCTGCCTTCAGCAGTCAGTGAAAATCCCGTAGGGTCTAGTAATGCCGACTGGCGATCGGAGGGACCCCTTGCTGGGCCCTGCGGGGGGATGCCCCGAGGCCACTATGGGTCGCAGTAACGGATGGCAGGAAACAACCCAAGGGTTAAGTGTGATCTGTGAACTCGAACTTGCGTCCTGCGAATCTTCAATTCAAACCAATGAGCAAAATGGATAGAACAAGCAATGTAATGAACCTTAACGTGCCTTGTTCTACCAATGTCCCATACCTGCTCAGGAAACCGAGCTAATGTCACCTTGTCGACATCTGGCCATCCCACGGATGTTAGTCCCAGGGACCCAGAGCCGGCAGTAGCTCGAAGCCATCGTCAGAGAGATGGACCCGGGATGAATTAAGGAGGTGATGTGGTGCTTTTACTATGCAAAAGCGAAAATGGGGGCTCAGAAATAGAAGTTTTTAAGATATGGAGAGAGCGGAACCCAGATATGAGACCTACCCTAGACTCAAAGAAGCTTGCCAGTCAACGACGATACATACTCAGCAGTGGAAAATTCACAGCCGAACAACTTGCAGACTTCCAGAGAAACGCAGAGTATGTTCATCAATCAAACCAACCACACGACACACATTTAGAACCATCTAATATCCCTGAAAACGATGATCCACTTCAAGGTTCATCTCTTCCAAATGAAACATCCGTCAGTGGTGAAAGTTCATCTGGCCATGAGTCACACGATAAGGACATGATGGGGGACCTCCTCCGACGCGAGATAGAACGAGTTCGTCTACTTCCATTCGAATCTCGTGCACCGTTGAGGAGAATTTACGAAAATGCTAAAGCTAAGAGAGTGATAGAAACAGCGAATTCTGTCTTAAATGAGGTTGTACAGACCTCAAGTAGAGATCTAGATATTACTGAAATCAATCACATCGTGTATGCAACTGGATATCTAGTATCTCAGATAATCTTGGGACCAGCCAAGAACACCGATGGCCGACAGCCAGACAGAGTAAAAAGCTCCGTACCTCCGTGGATGAAAAGAATTATGAAACGGATAGCCGACACACGGCGTGAAATATCACTCCTAGCCGAGGCATTTCTAAGTCAAACCACACGTATAAAGTTCAACAAAAAATATCCATGTTGAACCAAAAATACCTAATTGACAATGACACAACAAGGCTAATGGTAGCTGAAAAGCTAAAAGAAAAAATCCAAGCATGGGCTCAACGAATAAGACGGTACAAACGTAGAATCGATTTCCGTGTACAGAACCGGTTGTTTGAAACAGACGCGAAGAGATTCTATCGCAGTCTGACTGAAAAACCGAATGGCAATGCTGCCCCTCCTTCAAAAGATGACGTCGAAACATTTTGGCAGGAATCTGGGAGGAAACCAGATTCTACAACAAAGACGCATCGTGGCTCCAATCTGAAGTTGATGCTGCCAATGGACTCGTGGAAACAGTGGAACATGTTCAAAGATTCTCGAAAGAGGACCTATGCCAAACAATTAAGAATATGGGAAACTGGAAATCCCCGGGTTGATAAGATCCAGATTTATTGGATTAAGAAATTAACAGCACTACATTTCATCTTGCAAAGGCTGTTAATAAAATTTTAGAAAACCCTAACGAACTCCCCGAATGGCTCACTCGCGGCATTACGTATTTGCTACCCAAAGGAGGAGACAGCTCTTTGGCGAAGAACTACAGGCCAATTACTTGCTTGCCAGTAATGTACAAACTTATAACTGCAGCCATTGCTGACAAAATGTATAGGCACCTAGAGAAGAACCATCTGTTGCCAGTTGAACAGAAAGGATGTCGTAAAGGTTCCTATGGCTGTAAGGAAATCTTGCTTCTGAATAAAATAATTTTGAATGATGCAAAGAAACGAAAACGTAATTTAAGCATGGCTTGGATTGACTACCAGAAGGCCTTTGACAGTGTACCACACGATTGGATTTTGAAGACCCTGGAGATCTATCGATTTCATCCTAGACTTGTTGAGTTTTGCAAGGCTAGTATGAAGTCGTGGAGTACCAGGTTACTAATCCACAGCGGAAAGGGAGTAGTAGAAACCAGAAGTATTCAGATTAACAGGGAATTTTTCAAGGAGATTCACTATCCCCTCTGCTGTTTTGCATTAGTTTGATTCCTCTATCAAGACAGCTGTCACACACTGACTTTGGTTACAAGCTCCATGGTGATGAAATGCCTGTATCACATTTATTTTACATGGATGATCTTAAAGTTTTGCTAAGAATGATGCGATTCTCTCCCAAATGCTGTCTGTCATCAATGATTTTAGCAATGACATCTGCATGAAGTTTGGTCTTGACAAGTGTGCAAAAGCCAACTTAAAAAGAGGCAAAATGACCACGTCCGAGAACATTGAAGTTGATAGACACACTGTGATTCAAGATCTTGAGCCAGGTAAAACTTACAAATATCTGGGCATTGAAGAATGTGAGACCATCTCGAACGACACAATGAAAGAGAGAATTCGCAGGGAGTATATAGACGAGTGAGACTTGTCCTGCAGTCCGCTCTGAACTCAAGGAATAAAATATCAGCAATAGGTAGTTTGGCGGTGCCTGTAGCCGAATACAGTTTCGGACTAGTAGACTGGACTGAACAGGAAATTCGCATCATGGATCGAAAAACCAGAAAATTGCTTACAATGCATCATGGCCCACCCCCGAGCTGATGTACATAGACTTTATGTGTCACGTAAGGAAGGAGGAAGAGGCCTGAGACAAATTGAAGCCTCCTGGCACAATGCAATAACCGGGATGGGAAAGTATGTAGTCAGCCATCAAGATGACCCTCTAATGAGGCAGGTCATGAAATCTGACCGAAGAATGGGAAACAGAGGCATTGTAAGTGTAGCAAGAAGCATTGCGAACAAGACTATGCAGACAACCAGAATGACAGAGACACTGAACTTCTGATGCTACTTAACATGAAATTTGAGACACAAAAAATGTTAAAGAAATCGTGGAGAGACAAACCACTCCACGGACAATATCTAAAAAGAATGGACAAGGTGCAGATCAATAAAGATCAATCATTTATGTGGCTTAAAAGGGGAAGAATGAAGCCAGAATCGGAAGCACTTGTAATAGCTGCCCAAGATCAGGCCTTGAGAACACGACATTATGATAAAGCGGTTCTCAAAATTTCCCAAGATGATAAATGCCGCATTTGTCAGGAACACGTAGAAACCATCGATCATATTGTCTCAGCTTGTCCAATCTAGCAAAGACCGAATACTGAAAAAGACACGACAGGGTGTGTAGCTACCTCCACTGGCAGATCTGTACCGCCCTCGAAGTTCCAAACACATGCCCCAACTGGTACGAACACTCACCGAAACCGGTGACGTCTGTTGGATTGTGTACGATATTGTACGACCAACAAATTCAAACTGATCGCACGATAGCAGCAAACAAACCGGATATAGTCATCCGGGATTTGGAGAAAAATCGTGTTACTTGTGGATGTTGCTGTACCTTGCGATCAAAACGTCGTTACCAGGAGGCAGAGAAACGTCTTAAATACAAGAGTTTGGAAATCGAGATCAGCCGAATGTGGGGCGTAAAAGCACAGGTCGTCCCGATAGTTATCGGAGCTCTGGGATTTGTTCCGCAAAATTTGAGTAAGAACTTGTCTAAACTCCCAGGTAATCCAAAAGACTGGGAAGTGCAAGAAATAGCTTTATTTGGAACGGCCCACATTTTGCGCAAAGTATTGTAGAGGCACCGACAGTCCCTAGATCTGCTCCTTAGGTAGCTGGTTGCAATCTGGAGTAGATTTTATATTCAGCCGACACACAACATCTTAAGTCGTGATTTAGAGGAATAATAATAATGATAATAATAATAGTAGTAATTTTTAAAAAATCAAATCAATTACAAATTAACCCTTTACAACAAAGAAAAATAAAATTCAAAAAAATTGCTCCAGAAGCCATTTTCACGCTTGCTCCGGCTTAATTCATCAGTTCCGAAGGCGGCGCCATCTCCGCCTTGCTTTCGAGGCGCATCGCACTTCCGAGTCGACGGACGGCCGTGCGTTTTTTTCGCGATCTTGATGACCGCGACAGCGGAACACTGGCGGCCCCTTTGTTGTAGCGGTAGTTCTAAAGGGCAGTACGCTCCCCGCCCCCCCACCCCCATCCCTTCTCTGCGAGATGCTCTACGGGGTTATGACAAATTGAAAGAAAAACTTGGCATTGGCGACCGTGACGTTTTCTTTGGATGCGCTCTTCTTTCGTTTTCGCCCGCTCATTCATTTGTGGAGCTTTCCTTCCGTTTCGCATCGCTTCTTGGACCGACAAAGTGAGGTGTTCTTTGGCAATACGGAATGAATTTGTTTGCAAATTGTGACGTTTTAACCTAGTGCCGTTTAATAACGTAGAATTCAGTTAATGGAAATATAATATCACAACAATGTTATCGGCAAACGTGCAACAAAAAAAATGTTTCCGTTTCCTTTATTTGCAGTGTTGTTATTCGTATCACGTGATTCACAAAAAACTTGAGTAGCTGTTACAAATACGATTTAATTTACTTTTAAGTCCAGTAGCAGAAGCTAAAAAGTGATTTACTTTGAATCCAAAATTCTTGTGACTTGATTGAGTAAAGATATTAAACCTAAATAGTTCTTTACTAATTATATAATATATAACCAACAACATTCATAAACTGGCGATTCTACAGAATTACTATAATGTCATGAAATTATATTGTGAATATTGAAACCAATATTCACAATATTGGTAGAAGAACTCATTGGATGAAGGCTCAATAATAGGGCGAAACATTGATTTTTGTCATATAAATTTGTCTAGTTTCTTTATTGAATCTATACTGAAAGTATATCGTAATACACAAAGTGTAAGCACAAAACACCAGTAATGGCCACTTCAAGCACAAAATGTGAAAAATTAGAAGTGAAAACTTCCTACATGTATCAAACTAAGAAATCGTGGAGATAATGGCTTGTAGAGCGAGGTGTTGAACAAAGATCATTTACTTCTTTACTCTTTTGTATAAATAATAAAACTGATAAACATCTTATTTATATTTGTTTGGCAATGTAACATAATACTTATTAGAGTTATCGCATCTCAAACAAAAGCAGTGGGTACAATAATCGAGTACACATTACTGAGTCAAATATCTTCAACAACATTATGCAATTTTCAAGTGCTTACTAATGAATAAACATCAGAGCTTGAAAGCAAATTAATAAAATATAAAACGAATTGAAACTGTCATTTTTAGGCAAGGGGATCTATTCAGATAAAGAGAAACTTGGCTGTTCGGAGGACGTCGCGTCCTAGACATAGTCGTCAATGTTTCGGCCATCATTCTGTGACCGTTCTCAGGGCGAAATACGAGGAAGGTCGCCTATGGCGGTCGAAAAGTTGGCAACAAAAAGAGCGTCTCCCATACCCAAGTTTGTTTAGACTCCGGCCCACAGAAACCCAAGCTTTTATTCAGAAAGAGGTATGCTAATCATCCATTGACTTTCACATAGCGAATTCAGTACCGGAACACAAGACCTTTGAGAATCTTACAAAAATTTTCTCAAATGTTGCCACTGCTGGTACGTTTGCCCTGTAATGAGCTGAAAAACAATATTCGAGAAAATCAAACGTTCCGGTCTGCGAAAAGAGCGCACCTTCTGCGGGCGCCACCGTGCGAATGCGGCAGCGAGTGAGCCGTTATGGCTCCGAATTTAGGCGGGAAGCGTTGGGTAGAGGGGGGGGACGGACGTTCCGCGCGTGCGGCGGCGGCGCCAGTGAGCGCGAGTCGCAGCGGCCGCCATTATTTACTTAGCATTCGCTCGCCCCGCCGCCGCCGCGGCCCGCCCGCCCGGGGCCCGCGCTCGCTAAATGGGGCTAATTACGCTCAATTAAGACCGGCGGCGGGCGGCACGCGGTGGGCGAAAAGACGGCGGGGTGGGCGGGGCGCGGCAGGCGGCGCCGGGGGGCGGCCCTTCGTGGTTCAGAGGCCACAGCGGCCGACAGACAGGGCCGAAGCGAGTGGTGGGAGGGGTGAAAGTGGGTGGCGGTAGGTGGGTCCCTGGCAGCAAGCATGGATGGCCGAGGGTGGGAGGACTGGGAGAGAGAGCGGAGGATGCGGCAGGGTGCGGGTGGTGTGCTGCGAAGAGGAGAGCGGTGGGAGATGGGCGTCGTGACGGGAGGCGGAGGCCGCATTGCGGGTGGCGGGTGGTGAGCGTGTGGGGATGGGTAGTGGGTGGATTGAGTGCTACGGGGGTGGACGGCGGGCGGCTGGGGGCAGGCAGCGGGGCGGCGTGCGGCTGCGGGCGGGCGGCGGGCGGCGGGCGGCGGGCAGTGGCCGGGGGTATGGGCGTTGGTGTGAGGCGGGAGCTGGGCTGGGCCGTGGGCGGCGGGTGGTGATTGTCAGAGGGAGGGGCGACCTCGTGATCTTCGTGGAGCGGGCTGGGCGGGGTCTTCATAGAGCGGCTTTCCTGCCGTTGTGGCTCATCTCTTTGAGTGATGCGCCGCCGGTGCCGCGTTCCTACTGCGAGGCCATTGTCTCAGCGCTGTTGCAGGAAGAGAGCTCTCGCGCTCGGGCACCGCTGCGGTACCCTCCGCGCGCTGCTTTGCCGCCCGATTTCTCACTGTTTTTGAGTCCGTTTGTCTTCCTAATGCTTCGTGTATCGACGTGTGAACTTCGGAACGTTTGCTAAATGGGGTTAGGAGTGCGATGTTGTGAATAATCTCGCTTATGCAACTCTGTAACTATAGTTGTATCAATATTACATTTTGATGTAACCGTTGTACATTTTGCTTTGCAATATTTCCTGTTCATCCTAAGTTGCAGAGTGAATTTCTAGTCCACTTGTCTAGTCTTTTCTTGTCAGTAACACTTTGAAAATAAAATAGAATAAAAATAGGAAATGATCGAGTTGATTGGGTAGGCATTGCAGTTTAAACATTTTCCATGTCATTTTGG
The DNA here is from genome assembly GCA_031308135.1 of Acheta domesticus. Taxonomy (NCBI): domain Eukaryota; kingdom Metazoa; phylum Arthropoda; class Insecta; order Orthoptera; family Gryllidae; genus Acheta; species Acheta domesticus. The sequence continues at coordinate 35,132,802 of JAHLJT010008756.1, read as the reverse complement.
AATAACGATTTTCTAAAGCACCGACATAAAAACGTAGTCATTATGTGAAAAATGTAAAAAAAAAAAAAATCGGAAAAAAGAATAGATCAAGTAAATGAATTACTGAAATACAATTTGCGGATAAAAACGATTTATCAGATTTGGAAAGTACTAAAATTCATATTATGTAATGATTGAACAAGGAAACGACGAGAATACTGTATTTCTGTGAAAGTTGCAAGTATGCATCCTTGATTGCATCCTGCTGTATGTCCTTTCAGACTTTTTTCACTTCATCTCATTCTTTTACATCAGGAAGGCGTTGATGGTTTTTCATCACAAATGCACCACTCTTCCCTCAAACGAATGAAGTTTATGTCGATGGCATATCTGGAAAGGAAAGAAGGGATTGTCTTAAAGGACCTAAAGAAATTGCAAATCTAAAAATAATGCTCTACTCTGTGATGAAACAGGACTGTAATTTTTTGTGTGTTATTTAATTTCGCATCAATTTCTAGGTCATTAGCCACCACTTTTGGAGTTTAACGGTATGGTATTGTAGTGATACCAAATAGATTCAAGTTTATTCTGCCGCAAAATAACTCCACGCAGGCGGCGACGCGAGAGATGCGAGGCGCCACGGGGGCGACCCGAGGGCCAGGCGAGGCGCCACGGTGTCGGCACTTCGCTCCATAATTCGTCGCGGACACGTGTGCCCCAACTCTGGGTAGCCGCTCTGCACACGACCCCTTCAGTATTTTCCACGACGCCTGGAACTCTTCCGTCAACCTCCCTAGAGATTCCTAGCCCCTCACACCCCCCCGGTCGTTAATAACTGCCCCTTTTCGACGCAAAATTAAAGCGAGAGGGAGCGATAACCAGCCCCTCTCTCACTCTTTTCTCGGCCTCGAAAACATCCCTGATTGGCAGGAAGAAAATATCTAATGCGCAGTACCCTTTCGCCATAGCAACCAGAATTCGGGTTTGTTCTAGAATATTCCAGAGTCACAGGGATAATTTTGGTAGGGGGAACGAGGTTTCCTAAAACTTGGAGCGACGAGGCACAAAAGAGAAGCTGGGGAGCTGTGTTCAGAATCGGACGCAAGTGCGGCCGCAGGGGGGAACCTGTTATATTCTGTTGTGGCGTTCGGTTCGGTGGACTTAGAAAAATTATTAAGTTTCTTGTAGAGTTTGGGTACAAGACTTCTGTGACGAACGCAGCCGCAGAACAGTATTATGAACATTTGACAGCAATTCGTATTATATTACATCCGATTTTACGTGCGAACTCGAGACTCTTTTTCCTTAGTGAATTTGTGCGATAATTCACGGGCTCTAGTATCAAAGTATTGTGAGATCGACCAGGAATGAACCGACCGTGTCAGTGAATGAACTGTGCTGACCCATTCACCGCAGCGAGCAGACGGCGCTTTTGTGTTCCGGCCGCCTTGGCCGCTACCCTCGCAAGTACCTGATCTGACCTACATTTTCCGAGCGGCGCCCCTCGCTCGCCACGAACCTCGCAGCCAGCTGACCTGAGGTTCGTTCAACTTCAGTGGGTGGCGCAGGCCGCCTAACAGAGGTATTTCTGTTTGAGTGTCTTATGTCGTACCCGCGATCGAGAGTGTGTGAACAGTACATCAGACAATCAGTGTTGACTTCCTCTCGACCGGGCGACGAAGAGGAGTTCCCGGCCGCGCATGGCCGTCAAGCGGGAATTCGCGCGCGAAGAAGAGTTTCATCTGATTGTAATCACTTTGTAATTTTTTGTTCTCTTATGTGCATGACATTTCATTTTTTTTGTTTTATTTCGATTTGGGGGGCATGCTCGCCAGAGTTATCATCACCAGACCATTAGCGTTTTCTTTTTTTAATGAATAAATTCAACTTGTTCTAAATTCACATGTTTGACTTCTCATTCAACCTAGGCCACCGGCTTCCTCCATCTTCGCCGTTTCAGGTAATCTGTCGACTGAGCGGGCCGGCTACCCGTCTGAGGCGCCCAACCGAAGACCCGAGGGTAGTTGCAGTATCTACGAGGATGAAACGATATGGTTATGATAGGAGGTGAAACAACGGACACATACAACCATGCTCGAGGCGGGACTCAAACCGTAATACTGCAGCCCGAGATCGCTACAGCGCTACTGCTTTAGCGATCTCGGCCACCGGGCCGGCACTTTGTGAGTTTATTTATAGTCATTTATAGAGACCGGATTTTTAAGTAATTACATAAAAATTTTTCATGTAATTAATATTTTGTCTTTCTACGCACCGTTCTCAAATTTTAATCTTGGCGAAATTGTGGCCGTCCTAATACAATATCCAATACTTTCGTTACATATTTTACATATTTGGTACTATATTACATATTTTACATATTTTGCTATTTTCTCAACATATTTCTCTTATTCTATCAATTTTCTTTCATATTTTATGAAAAGAGGTATTTCAAAAAATTCAGCATTTGTTGGTACATTATTATGGCGTGCTACTGCCTACTCAACTCGAGGTACGGTACGTAAAAACGCGGTCGAATGTTCTCACAGGCCGTGCGCCTGCTTCAGTTATCTCAAGAAGTGCGCGCGTCATGACATTTTGATCTTCGAGTGTAACAAGTCATTGACGCAGCGTTTGGCGACCTTTAACTTAATTTCGAAGAAACTTGGCAACTGCCGTCGTGTAACACTTCGATGAAAATATTGCATGCTGCGCTGATTGTTAGCTGATTGTAGTTATCGCCAGTTTGAACAATGGCTTCTATTGCGTCTAGCCTGGCTGTTAAACTGCATATCTAGATAGCAATTTGTGAAGCTTTTACTACTGCTGCGAAAGTTGTATGGTGCAAGAGTGCATCAAACTTGTGCTACCAAATGATTTTTAAAATGTGTTTAATAAGTTTAAATGTGTTTTATAAGTAGAGAATTTTAATATTACATATCATATCCTATTTTACATATTTTTACATATTCTTACTATTTCATTACAGATTTATGTACATATTTTGACGTCTCAAACTACATATTTTTCCGGTCTCTAATCATTTATGATGTGTTCAATGAGGTTGGTGTAATTACTTAAATAATAATAATAATAATAATAATAATAATAATAATAATAATAATAATCGTGTCCCCTTTGATCCCCCTTGGTGCGTCCGGTGCGCGCACTGTTCTCCCCTGCGCCGCGTGCGTGGAGCGTGGAGCGTGGAGCGCGTGGGGAGCTGCGCTTCGTCTCAATGGGCGTCCGGCGATTCGCGAGCGCTGCGGCGCGGGCGGCAGCGCTGTTGTTGTTGCGCGAGGCATCGGGAACAACGGCCGGAGGCTGGCGCGTCTCGCTCGTGTTTTCAGCCCCCCCCCCCCCACTTTTCCCCCCCACCCACGGCTGCCTGCGAGTATAGGCGCGGCACCATCGTTCCCCGTCCCTCTTTCCGCCGCCCACACCGCCCGCCCCCGCCCCCCGCCGCCCCCCCCCCCGCCCCCCGCCGCCATCCCCACCCCCGGCGCCGCCACCCCGCCGGCCCCCCCCGCTGCCGCTCCCTGCCGCCGGCCCCCCGCTGCCGCCCCCTGCCGCCACCCCGCTGCCAACCTCCGCCGCCGCCCACAGCCGCCGCCCCCGCCGTCGCCCCCGCCGCCGTTCCCGCCGCCGCCCCCATCGCTGCGCTCGCCGCCGCCCTTGCCGCCGCCCTCGCCCCCGCCCCCGCCGCCGCCCTCCTCCGCCGCCCTCCTCCGCCGCCCGCCCCTCCTCCGCCGCCGCCCCGCCCCCGCCGGCGCCGTCACCCCCCGCCGTCGCCCCCGCCGCCGCCCTCCTCCGCCGCCCCCGCCGCCGTCCCCGCCGCCGCCCTCGCTGCGCCCTCGCTGCCGCCCTCGCCGCCGCCCCCACCGCCGCCGTCGCCGCCGCCCCTCGCTCCCGCCGCCCCCCCGCCTCATCTTTCCCGCCATCTCTACTGCCGCACACGCCGCCGCTCCCGTTATCGTTCCTTTCGTTTCCGCTGCTGCATTCCCAACCTCCTGCCGCCACCACACTACCGCTCCCACCCCACTGCCGCCCACGGTGCAGACCACTACAGCTCTCGCTCCGTCTTCCTCTGTCGATCTATTCCCGAAGCCGTAACCTCACCTCCCGCCCCGTCGCCTTCCCACCCCGTCGCCTCTCCGTCCCGTCTCCTGCCACTGCTGATGCCGTCAACTCCGTAGACGAATCCGCTCCTTCACCCACACCTGGATCTACTCCCACACCCGCTCTTGTCCCGTACTCGCTCTCGCAGCTGCTTCTGCCGACTCTTTTCCGTCATTCTAAGCTGCCGGATTTCTTGCTCCTTCTCGCTCCCACCGCGGTCCACACCACCATCCTAGCCCCCTTCGAGCCGCTCTCGCCGCCGCAACTTCGACCTCCCGCGCGCCGTCGCTCCCGCCGCCTTTCTCACCTCTGTCGCCCGCAGCCCTCCGACCCCGCCGCCGTCGCCGTCTCCGCGCCGCCTTCCATAAACACGCTCCGGGGCGTCGCGACGCTGCGCGGGGCGGCGTCTGGAAGCCGTCACTGGGCGGAGGGTGAGGCCAGGCGCGCCGCGCGTGGGCGGGCTGCGAGCGAAGGAACGCGGGGCTCCCACGTGGCGCAATTAGTGGAGGTGCGGAGGTTGATCCACCAGCGCTTTGCAGAGCAAGATCAACGATTGATTGTTAGCGCGTCGACTGCTAAGATCGTTGGTCTCATAAGTGTAGTTTTTGCCTCGGGAGGTTGCGGTGATCTTCCCCCGCTGGATGGCGAGATCCGGCGTCGACCTACCATCGGCAAGGGGGTGTTCCCCTAACCAGGTATCTCCCACCAGCGGGGCTCCCCCCCACCCACCCGGTTCAAGCCGTAAGCTCCCGACCGGCCTCCCGGCATGTGTGATGGTGTAGTGCATGTTAGAGTAAGGGGTGAGGATAGAACAAGGAAGAGAAAGGAAAGATCGCGCGCGTGTCTGTGGCCCGTTTGTTAGAGTACTACTCCGGTATTCGCCTGATGTTGATCGGAGAAGAAACCACGGAAAAATACCGATCAGAGCAGGCGGCCGCTAGAATTCTTCGTCAGACAGCGACCTGAACTCGACCTAGCTCACAAGCAAGTGTCGAAAATCCTGCCACATCGGGACTCGAACCTATGATTTCCCGGTCAGAGACACTGCAGTGACATTATTGATGCCCCTTAGCCACCTCTCCCGGTGCAAGATCATTGAACCACTCGTGGGAATTTCGAAAGCATAAGTGATAAATATGAAAAATATTTCATGAAGGAAATTTTCATAAATAAGAGAAGAAAACGTCTTCAATTGATTGTGTTGTGTGTATGTGTTACAGACGTGCAAGTTTTCGTGTCTAGTGAATTTTAAATAAGTACTTACAATTAATTAAATTTAGTTGAACATTCCTATTTTTCAATAATTTTTTTGATTTTATTGTGTTAATTTGTAATATTTAAATAGCTTCAAAAAGTGATTATGAACAGTGAAAATATGACACAAAGTCTACTAGCTGAGAACATCACAAAACAGTGAATGGTATGAATGACAGATAGTTTACATAAACTTCAAGCAGACAGACAGCAGGAGTTCTTACGAACTGGTGTGTACACATGGTCAAATAAAATCTGAAAGAGCAGGAGTATTCGTCGTTGAACATGAAAAAATTCTTTGGGGACCCTGGAAAAGCGGGGAAAGGCATGATGGAAGAAAGTTCGCCTAGAAAGTGTGGTAAGCCATGGATTTATGGAGGCAAAGATGCATTGGAGGGAGTTCCTATGAGCAGTGTTGGCCAAATGTAGAATTTGAATTTGGAAAGAGAATGGCTCAACCTACGAAAATTTCTGTTAACACCCAATGAAACTACACTCCATTTTACCACAATAATGTAATCCTGATGGCCTTCGCCCTTGCGTATGATTTTAAAAAAATTCTGAGACACTTCGATTTGTTATAAAATATGATGAAACTTACATTACCAAATGAAAGCTTTCATGTTACGCCATAAAATATTAATAAACTAATAGAAACGCCAATTCAACAAAACCGAGCTTCTTTTCAACATATACGTTGACATTAGATGGGTTTGGTTGATTTAATCCAAACATTAATACCCTCTCCATGTGACGAAGGCTCTCCATAACATAAGAAAGTCGTATGACCTTGGAGTTTCGTTGTAACGCGTTTTTACTAAAACCAACCGTAATAATAAAATTCATAATGTTAAAGCATTTCTTGTCAATATCGTATTACTTGTCATTTTTTTAATACAATTGCACTTGTGGATACGTGGATATATCATTTCTATATTTGTGTAGTACTGGAACAAAATTGGTTTTGTTTCTCCGAAATAATATTTTTTGGAAGTGTTGTGATCCTCGAGACTTCTTTCTTGTGGTTAGCTGCGATCGCGGCCCAGGGGCGTTGTCAGGGACGAGAGAGGGCGCTCTCGCTGTTGTTTGTGTTGGTTCTAAACACTGCGGCCTCCGTGGCTGCGCCGGGGGAGTGGGCAACGGGAGATGGTCTCCCTAGCCTCGTGGCCATGATGGATTCGACAACAGTGGTAGGGATTTTTTTAAATTTATGTGTTTAAGGTCGCTTTAAAAACATTTGTGTCATTAGCGACCACTATTCGTTTATACTAGAGATACATTTTTTTAAAAATTTAGAGTAAACAGAAGTAATAACGATAAACTGAAATATGAAGCCCAATAAATTTCGCAATGATTCAGATCGTATTATCTAAACCAGCCAAATTAAGATAAGTTAAAATTGTTGTGAAACCTTCTATTGAATTAAATATTTTATAAATTTCGTGCTTGATGCAAAGACGAATTCGTAGATTTTAGAGACTGAAACACTCCAGGATAATGCGTGACGTTGATAATATTCCTCCACATTTTGGACAGGTGGCTGGGGTCATTTTTTTTCATTAGATGAGAGTGGGTGAAGGAAGAATGACCAACTCTCAATCTTGCGATAATAATTGGTTCTTTTCTTCTTAATTTAGATATTATTATTCTATATTAAGTCTGTATGTATTAAATCATATAATTATATTCAACTTGGTCCAATATATTCTTGAAACAGACTTATTTGTAATAAACAGAAACTTTAATATAAAATATAGCAATTTATTTTGAAACAAAAAAATATCAAAATTGTTAAAAAAATTTTAATTAATTGAATTTCATTAATTCTTGTAGCCTGATGATGAGGTAAATAAAACCTTGAAACGTGTTGCTATATTTTATATTGAAGTTTCTGTTTATTACAAATACGTCTGTTTCAAGAATATATTGGACCAAGTTGAATATAATTATATGTTCTTAATTTAGAGTTTGATATATTTAAATCTGTTACAGGTTTTCGTACATTATGTAGTTTGGATATTGGAGCTTTAGTGGTAGGGGATTATGGAGGCGCCGGGCGGGAGAGTATTTGGTTGGGTAACAGTGACATAGTCACATTTGGTAAACGGAGTTTGACTTTTACGCAATTGACATGTCGTAAATGATTAAACTGACGGAGAGCTTTTTACGCAACATTTTGCGATTCCCAGTTACTAAATTAAGGCATTTGTACATCATCGCCATGTGAAAGATTTTGTTATAATTTATTTAAGGTGTTTTATACCGTAATTACTGAATGAACGTACTGCATTATTGAACATTAGTCAGAAGATTTATCATTTACATCTTCCAAAATTTATTCAACTAATCGCAGAGCTTTAAATTGTATTCCTTTTTATTTTGGGGAGGGGGAGTCTCACTCCCTGCGAATGTACGTGGTACATGTTGAATTCAGAATAGTTTTATCTGCGATCAGGGCCGTTTTATTAGCTTTGGGGCCCTTGGGCCTATATGAATTTGGGGACCCCTTATACTTACGTTCACCAATCCCCCCTAATTTAAAGGTAAATTTAGTTAAAAAAAAAACTAAAATTTTCATCACTGAGTGACATTTCGTGTCATAAATATTATTCAGTGATGCGCGACACATCACTCCGCTATGCGTACGATTACTCATTTTTTTGAGTAGTTTAATCATATATTATCTTTTTATACGTTTTTTGTTTTCATTTAAATTAAGTATTAAATCTTTTTTAAGAAGTGTCAGGGGCCCTTGAACTTTGGGGGCCCTGGGTCCCGGCCCCTTGAGCCCGTGCGTTAACTCGGCACTCTCTGCGATTGTTAGTTTAGGGCCTTTCATATAAAATACAAACAAACATTGAGTATGACTCTTTTTATTACTTCAATAAACTGGTCAGCCCTTACGGCCTTATAGCTTTTGTAACATCATGTTTGGAAGTAACCCTCAGGAAGTATTTCACTTTATACTACTGAGCATTTAGGAAAATGGTGAATTGTTATATTTATCGTATAAAACTGTATTATTGTTTGAAATTTTTAAAAGGAAACGTGAAAGGGGAATCAGAAGAAGAAGTCTTGTAGGTGATTGAATTTGAAATTTTTACAATTATTCAAATTGTGACATTTTAATTTATGCAGTTAACGACTAAAATTCTCTAGAACGTTTTACTATGCGCATGAAGTTGTTTACACACTCCTACTTGCGCAAAGGAAGATTGCGTAGGTTTGTGGAAAGGAAATCGTCAATTTATCAATCACAGCGATCGTCAATTTATTTGTGAGGGACACCATGTATATGAAATATTACACTATTAATTTGATTTGATTTCGTGTTAATTTGATACTTGCAATTGGTGAGTTAAGCGTGTAGAATGACACAATATCTAGAAGATATATTTATACGAACGATACTAAAAAGCGATAAACCAGTGCCAAGGGGGAAATAAATATCGTCTGATAAAATTACATAATACATAAAATTACGAATGGAACCAGATCATCCAGGGGAATATTCATTTTGGAAGAAATAATACTTGTGGTTTAGGCGCTGATGTTGTTCACAGACACCGGACAGACGCACGGACGGTAGGTCGTTTTGCTTTCAATTGGTTTTTCGGTGTGAAAGACGCACAAATCTGGGATTTTGGCTACACCGTATGTTAGAGGATTTTTTTTCTTAATTTAGCAACTGGATTTATCCACGTTTTCGTTATCACGGCCGGGCAATGAATTTGTTTCTGCCGAAAATTCGCCGTTTTTTTCGCGCAGCATTACGTAACTTTCCCGATACTACGTTTATTTATCCGTATATACGTATATATACGGGAAAGTAAAACGTGGATAAATCGGCGCTGATTCAGGTTGTTGAAAGCTATAATTTCTTTCATTTTATACACGTTATGTCAGTGAGGGGATAAGGCATTTTTAAAACTTCATCGGCTAAATGTAGTAAAATGAAGACCTTTGTTTACCAAATGCTCATGCATCACCGGTCATCATTGCTTTCAAGACTAACCAGCAACAACCATCAGGAGATTAATTTACAACCCTGCCAGAAGTGCTGCTAGGAGGAAGGCAATGTTTTGTGGAGAAATGTCGATGTAGATACGGCTATCCATCGACAGCATAGTAAGAATACAGTCGAAGATTGGATACAAGCTTTGATGAATAGGGGAAAAGGGTATAGGCCTACTGCTAGACTACGGATCAGTGGCGGTTAGTCCGTACGTTCTGCAGTTCTGCAGAATACTAATTCTCTTCAATAATTAAATCGTGTAGTTTCAAAATAACGGGTTTTAGTTTAATTCATACCGGCTTAAACATCTCAGGATATTAATTGATGTCGCTGCAATGCCTCTAACCGGGAGGTCCTGGGGATCGCGTCCTAAAGGTAGTAGAATTTTCGACACTAGCAACCTAGCCAGGTCGAATTCAGACACTGCCCATAGGAGAATTCTAGCGGCCGGATGCTCTGATCGGTAGTTTACCGTGGTTTCTTCCATCAACGCCAGGGAATTGTCGGAGCAGTAACACCCACGTACCGCGCGGGGTCTTTCCCTCTTCTTCCTTGCCCTATCCTCACTCCTTACATACACACTTATACTTACATATACAACGCACATGTCGGAGATCAGAGCTTGTGCGTCGCTGGTGGAGACACCAGCGACGAAAGATCACTGCCACCTCCCGTGATTAAAAAGACATGAACCACAGAAAGGGACTAATTAACAGTTGACGCATTCGGAATCACTAATGAATCAATCAATGGTTTAAATCACCGATCAAAAAAGACCGGTAATATGAATTACAGTCGCGGAGATCGGATTTGATTTTTTTTTCTTAACGCACGCCTACGTCTGGATCGGTCAGATGTCTGGCATATGCTGCTTTGAACGAGAAATCCTGATTAGATCACGCAGAGCACGACAATTTGTATGGTGCGCATTGGCTTCAATGATGGCCATTTAAATTCTTGAATGCTTCGTGATCTGCGGCACCGATCAGTGACCTTGGCTGTTCCTTTGATCTTGCTTTGTTTATTGTACAATTTACGGTTTTCTGCTTTACATTCACAACAGCTAGAATACAGTTTTAACGTTTGCATTTTCACATGTGACAAACTATGTTAATACTGAATCAATTATCACTGCTTCACGTATTTCACTTTCAAGATCTGAAATTAGTGAAATACGTAGCGCCATTTTTGTCATTATATCTGAATTTGTGTTCAATTTTTTCATAAAAGTCTGGAGAAAAATAAAATCTATGTGAATAACTTATGTTCATTTCGATTGAAATTGCTTATTTCCGGAATTCTACAGATCTTTTAGGAGCCTATTTTGGGCGCCTACAAAAAGTCTAAATAAACATTGATAGAGGCTAATATAATATTAACTGTTATTTTTACTAAATGACAATATAAACCATGTTGAAGGGGTGACCGAATAATATGAGTGATGCACATGTTTGACCTATTTCCACTATCACAAAATGCAGACATTTCACAATATTTTACATATTGGATCGTGGACATACATCAGACCTGTGTTACCAGTGACATTCTTTCATCTCTTTCCACTGGAATACGCTCTCTCTTAATAACTGTGGACAGATAGATGGTTATAACGATTCATTGTTTATATTTACTTGCGAGTGTCCAGAGTTATAGACCATTAACGGGTAGATGTGTTAGGTATGTGTGTATTTGACATTTTAGGATCAGATTGATTAGATTTTTGCGAGCTAGCAGTATCCCTAGGCCTGTGCTCTGTTTTTACTTTATCGCCTTACGAATACTTTGTAAGAAGAGAAATTTATGTTATCGTGCGCCGGAAAACGGCGAATTTTTCGCCAGAAAATCTCTTATAGCAGGGGTCTGGTAAGGAAAAATTGGATAAATTCTCTTGTTAAATTTAGAAGAAAAATCCTCTAACTCGTGTTGTAATCAAAATCCATGTTTTATTTTATTGTCCATACCTGAGGTTAAGGGAGAGACGTGGAGAGCACGATATATTTCTTGCACCGAATCTAGCGTATTTGGCCTGCTTGAGCCTCTCATTCGTTACACAATTTAGAGGTAACGGAAAGCTACAGTTCTGTTTTCCCCGACCGGGAATCGAACCCAGAATCGCACCACGGATAGCTAGCGCGCTGTCCGTGAGCCACCCGAGGGACTACAAACAAGACTTCTTGGCTGTCTGGGTGACACCGCGTTGTTGGCTGAGAGGCCGACGTTTCGCCTAACATGTCGCAGGCTTCCTCGGGACAGAGGACCCTGCGACATGACAGCGAAACTTCGGTCTCTTACACGCAACACTCACCGTGCTGGTTACTCGGATTGACTTGAGATTTTACCAGCTTGTTCAGCACCTTTCAAAACCCCTACTTACAAATTTTTACGTGCTATGAAGCATTGCAAGTAATGTTTTTGCGATAATTAGTATTGGGACCTTTCTTGACCTTACCGACAGTGGAAGGGCGGAAATCGCTGCTCGCCGCTGGTTCTGCGGACCGTACTCATACACCGCGCCTGCACTATCGGCCTATCGGCAAGGTCTCAGTTACTTGGAGGGCAGGCGGGGTGACAAAAACGGGTGTTTACTATGCAGGTTCAGATGGAACGAACGCGCTTGGAAATCTGACACCGGCTGATAGACGCCGCGTAACGTTCCTAGCGCTGCCGAAGCAACGGCTCGCCCGCTGCGGGAAGCGCGAGGGTCACGAAAGGTCTTGATACAAAATGCCTATAAAACACTATTTATAATATTCCATAGCACTTAAAAATTTGCGTATGTAGGTTTTGCATGGTGCTCTATCAGCTGGTGAAATTTCATGTCAATCCGAGTATCCAGCGCGGTGAGTGTTGCGTGTTAGCCAACAACGCGGCGTCACCCGGACAGCCAAGAAGTCACGGACTCGAACCGCGGAAGCTTACGTGTACTTTGGATTCTTAACAATGTTATAAAATAAAAGAATTTTCCAACTGTAGCTCGCAGTTTTGTCGTCTTGTGAAATTGTAAGCACGATGAGCTCATTAACCATTTTGTATATTCGAAATACCAAACGCTTATTTTTGAAAAAAATAAATAAAATGCGCGTTTTACTTCATCTGAATTGAGCTACTGGCGTATCGTCTTTTTTGTTTCGATACAGCGACTTTCACTTGGGTGTTAGGAAATAAGTCTACTATTTTTATCTACCACTTAAATCCACTCATCTAATGTAAGTCTAATGTGTCACCATTGCGACATTGTACTTTCAGTTCAAGATAATTACGCAAACATGTTTGTGAGTACCATCAACAAAGTTATCAATGTCACTGCCTAATAACTAAGTTGAGTGAGGTCGAATATTCTGACCCACTTGCTCACTGCCATAATTAGCCATGCCATTTACCAAAACAAACAGTGCTTCCAACAAGCCTCTGAATTAGTGGCATGCCATTCTTATATCATCGCTGTGAATACGTGTGTTAACGTGCAGCGAAGAAATGTAAACAGCATACTCAAAAGATATATGAATCTTCTTCGTTAGGTTCCTCGATAATATTCACGGGCGTACACGCAAGAGACGAAGTTACCTGCGCATCTCAGTCACGTATTGTCTAGAGGCGGATGTTGCTGCATACAAGTTGAGCTTTATTATCGTCCCCGGGAGAGTTGTTTACTCCTTGCATATCGTATGCAGTTCGCGCGATGTGAAAATCTTCCCCATTAGAGCTGTTTTGGGAACGTGCAGGAAATCCAAAAGATCTCGGCGACGTCTCCGGTGCATCGATAAAGATCCAAAGAAACTACACACCTTATGGAGACACGGTGAATACCGATTCTCTTTCACAATAAAATACCATTTCAGCCGCTCCGTTCCGTCGTGTTTTCCCAGCGCGATCATATCGACTTGTCAAACGAGCGGCGGGCAGGGGCTGTCTATGAATGTTTCATGGGGCGGCAGAATTTCTTAACTCGCTCGAATCCGCGTAGGCGAACGCGACTTCCGTTTCTTCCGAGGTAATCCGCGGCGGGCGGTTATCGCGCCGGAATCGCCGGCCGCCAGCTGGGCTCCGCGCCGCGCCGGGCCGCGCAATCGATTCCGCTCGGAATGCGCCGTTCGGGAATCTATTCCCATCCGACGGCGGTGGTTCGCGGGCGGGGGGAAGGAGGACGAGGGTGAGGGCGCGGACACGGTGGGGTGAGTCAGTGCAGGCGGGCGGGGCGCGGAGTGGGGGAAGGGCGGAGCGGGTTGGAGAGGGGGGTGGCGAGTCTGGCCAGGCTGATTTGGAGCAGGCGGACCGAGACGCCGCGCCTCGGTGAAATAGACGGGACAGGACGGGCCAAGCCAGGCTGGGCAGTTGGGGCGGGCTGGAACGATCGGGGGTGGGCCACCTGGAGCCAACCAGCGCGAGTTGGAGCGAACTGGAGCGAACTGGAGCGAACTGGAGCGAGCTGGGCTAGGCTGGAATGGGCTTGAGTGAGCTAGGGCGGTCTGAAGCGACCTGGAGCGGTCTGGAATAGGCTAGGGCGGCATGGAGCGGGATGGAGAGGACTGTAGCGCGCTGTGGCGTGCTCTGGAGTTCTGTGGCGTGCTGTGGCGGGCTGGGACGGCCTGGGACGGACCAGAACAGGGTAGTGAAGGGCAGGGTGGAGCGGGACAGGAAAGGGTGGAGCGGAGTAGGAATGGGGGGAGCGGGGCGAGAAAGGGATGCATGCCGAGCTGGCGGAACAGGAAGAATTCAGACCCAGCCGAATTGGTGTGGGCAGGGTGGGGTGGGCTGGAAAGGGTAGCGCGAATATCAAACGTAGGTATGAAGGTTGTACAGGTCGGGGTGGACAATGCGGAGTTGGGGCACGTGATGGAACGTGGTGGCTTGTTGGGCAGTCAGACACTGGGACAGGGTGGGGTGAAACGGGAAGGGACGAGGCGGGGCGGGACGGGACAGGAAAGGGAAGGCGAAGCGACCCAGGAGACCGAAGAGCTTCGGCGTCGAGAAATATGGCTGGGGCTTTGCCGAGACGGGATCCGATCGATGTGTGCATAGGTTTCCTTGCGAGTTGTTAAGAAAGACTGACTTGGCCAAGGTTCAATATTTTACCTATTTATGTTTATTATAATATGCGTTTGTTTGTTAGTATAAGCGCAATACACAAAATAGTAATATGCAATTCTCGAGAAACATATTATTAGTACGACACGTCGACACTTTTTTTACCATTCAGATTATTTGTGCCCCAAATTAACAAACATATTACTTGATTATCAATACTACATCTCGTACCCTTTACCAGAAGCCAGACTGACAACAATGACTCGTGAGATGCGTTATAAATGAATTGATTAAATTTGTGAGACTTCCCATATTTCGTGGTCTTCACTTGGCTTAGGGGAGGACGACAGAATAATCAAATTGTGTCTTCAATTTTTGAACTAATTTCTCTGCATCTCTAGTCCCCTTGCGCTTAACGCCCTTCATATTCACTTGACACATGCACTTGTAGAGGCGTATCAATTGTCTAATGTATACTCATTTACCTTGTACGTCTTGTTCCGCATTGTACGTTCCCTGTTACGGCCTCGGGGTTCTGCTGACTGCCCATACATTAGAACACGATTCTCCACTTTGCGCGAACGGCGAGTCGACACCTGCCGTAGACGCTACCGCTGTCCACCGCTGCGCTGGCCGTCGTTTTACGCAATCAACCGTACACGAGCGTGAAGGAGGTACAGAGGTACTTTACACAATACGCGCGTCAGGAGGCGCTTTTGTGAGGGTGTACACGATTAACCTTTTAGTTACAAGTGTCGCCACTGTTGGTATGAATATGCTTTGTTTGATTACTACCCCAATGATTCAGCAAAGTGAAGACTTCCTTCGTCGACGGTATTATAACCATTGTGAATAAAACTTGTAATCACTGTATTTCTCCTCAAAGGCAAGAATATGTAAAAGTCTTCTACTTTGAGAAATGCCACTCCTGAAAGTGATTAAGCATTGTCAAAACAAATATTACAAAGAAAGAGATAATTTTTAATTAACTGTGTACTCAGGCCATTTCAGGAAATTGCGTTGTTCTTCGAACAATGCCTATTTGAATTCTGATTTTCGCGAATTCTATTAAGTATCATTTTGTTTTCAGCCTAGAGTTGTACCTGTCTCTTGACAAGGATATTTTTATTTTTCTACATTTCCTTCATCCATCGGATCGTTTCTTTTGTATTCGTAGCGTTTACTACGTATCTTCCCGCGCACCGCAACGTGATTGAAACACGCATCGCGTGCTCTGTCATCCAATCACGTATGTGAACAAACATCGTTCCCCGACCCCTACCGGCGCTGTGAGTTGTTCTAGAAATGTTTTCATTTCCACTGAATCCACTAAACGACGCGTTTCAAAGAACGTGGTCGTCTCACACAAGTTACCTTTCGGAAACAGGCGCGACCTTTATCTCTCACAGAACCTTTGCCCTTCGTGGAAGTTTCGCCCTTGCGGGAGACACGCGACGGAATCAGATATCACTGGGCGAGATTCCTCTATTTTTTTTAAATTTATTTTCTTCCTGTTCGGCAGTTTTGCCTTTCAGGGGTTTGAACATTTTTAAATTTTACATAACATTACATACATAACATTTGGGCAAACAACCTCTTACTATTGTATTTTACTACTACAGTCACTCTCATAAATATTCGGTCACGTTATATTTCTTTATAATTTTTATTTTATCACAATAGATTTGAGTTATAATGCAATAGAACACGAAAAAAAATAAACCAGCTCACCTTGAAACCACAATAATGCAATCAATATTTATGAAATAAAATAAATAAACTTTTTATTATAATTTTACAAAAAACAATAACCTTAAGAGACCCTCAAAAATATTCGGTCACGTAACATAAATAACATAAAAAAATCTTCCACTTAGATATTTACAATATAAAATTAAAAGTTCAGTACTTTGTACAGCCTCCTTTACTTTTTATCACCTCCTCGAGTCGTCTGGGCATACTGCTGATGATATTTTTCAAATAATGTGGGCTTAACTCCTCCCATTCTTCTTTCAACCGGTCAGATACATTTTTTACTGAAGTTGGCGGTCTCAATCGCAATGATTCCTTCAATTTACCCCATACATTTTCAATGGGGTTAAGGTCGGGTGATTGTGATGGTGTTTCCAAAACTTTTGGACAGTTATAAAGCAGCCATTCCCTCACGATGTGTGCCTTATGTTTGGGGATCATTATCCTGATACAGTTTGAATAAATTCCGAATCCCAAGTTTTTCGGCCGATTGATGTAAATTGTTTCCTCAGAAGGGTCAAGTAGTTTTCCTTCGTCATCATTTCATTAATAAAAATTAATTCTCCTATGCCAGACGACGCAACACATCCCCACGTCATTGCCTTTCCTCCTCCGTGTTTGACTGTATACTGGATGTTCTTAGCTTTCAACTCTTCTCGAGGTTTGCGCCACACTAATATTTTTCCATCAAATCCGAAAACGTTGAATTTTGATTCCTCCACGAGTAACACGTTTTCCCACCATGCACTGTCTTTGCTTACATAAACTTTCGCGAATGCCAGTCTCTTTTTCTTATTGATCGCACTAATGTATGGTTTTCTTCTTGATCTTCTTCCACCGTACTCGTTCCTTCGCAGTGCTCTTCTAACAGTCTCTACCCCAACCTTTTTCCCACACACATCAAGCACTGCTGCTGCAATTTTCGGAGCACTAATTTTTGGATTTTCTTTCACTTTTCGAACCACAAACCGTTCTTCTCGGTCGTTTAGTTTTTTTGGTCTCCCGGTCTGCGGAATAGATGCAATTCTATCTTCATTCTTAAATCTTCGAACAATATCACCAACTGTTGTTCTGCTTATGTTCTGCATCTTCGATATCTCTCTATGGGACTTACCCTTAGCGTGATGAAAAATCACCAGTTGCCGTTCTTCGAAAGTTGTATTGTGCTTCCTTTTGCGCCCCATTACAATAACACAAATGATTACTACGAGATATTATACAGTGCAGAACTGCCGAGATTTGCTCTAGGAGGTCTAAAACGTTTCATGAGCTCTCATTTGGTACTAGGAGAGGCAAGAAAGCGCGAGTTTCCCACGGTGACCGAATATTTTTGAGCCTCGTCCATTTAACGGTCGAATTTATTTTTATTTTTTACACGGAACGGATAATGTAAACAGATGTAATGATGAATCCTATTTGTAGACAATGTATATTTGAATACCTTTCAGTAAGTATTAGTTCACGGTGTGCCTATGTTGTAGTGATTATCGTCTAATTTTCGAATATTACATAAGCGACCGAATATTTTTGGGAGTAACTGTAGCTAATTCACAAGTTTTCATGATTATATTTCTAACACATGTAAACAATTTACATACAATACTCAAATTTTAGCGTTAATCATTCTTAAATCTAGATACTTCTACATACATTGAAAAAAAATATTTTAAACATACAATATTATTGAGGATACTTATTTTACATGGAGGTTTTAACATATCTTCCGGATATCGTGAGCGTATTCTCATGGGATTATTTAATGTTTTTCCCATTGTAAATTTTTTAGAGCAAGGAAGTGTAAAAAAATTGTCACAGTTCTTACTTATATGCTCGGTTAGGGGCTCGATTTGAAGTTCTCTTTGAATTTGTTTATTCTTGAGATTCCTCTCCAGTTGGGGTATCGAGCCCTGGTTTCACGTCAGTGCTCTGCTTCTACCTTCTCAGTGTCCTCGGAGTCACCGGAAATATTTCCCTGAACACGGGGCCAAAACAAGGATTGAAAATTTGTAATGATTAACTTCGGAGCTCTAAACTTGGCGCTAAAATAGGTTCTTAGAAAGCTTAAATATGTTGTCAATGGCTAAGCAGAGCGAGATGAAGCTGGGCGGGTCGAAGAAGAGCGGGTCCAACCAGGGGATGGAGGAAATCAGGGCTGGGCGAACCAGAGCGGGCCAACCAGGGCTGAGCGATCCATAGTTTAGGATATCAGGCCGGGGCGAACCAGGGCGGGGAGGGAAGCATGGCGGGGCCAACCAGGACTGGGCGATCCATGACGGGGCGTACCAAGGCGGAGCGAACGAGAACGGGACGAACCAGAGCGAGGCCAATGAGGGCTGGGAGTACCCTGACGGAGCATACCAGGGCGGGGTGAATCTGAACGGGATGGACAGTGTGGGACTAACCAGTGCTGGGCGAACCAGTGCTGGGCGAACCAGTGCTGGGCGAACCAGTGCTGGGCGAACCAGTGCTGGGCGAACCAGTGCTGGGCGAACCAGTGCTGGGCGCACCAGTGCTGGGCGCACCAGTGCTGGGCGAACCAGTGCTGGGCGAACCAGTGCTGGGCGAACCAGTGCTGGGCGAACCAGGATGAGGTGAAGCGAAAAGCAGGGCAAAGTAGGCGGGGCGTGGAGCGGAGGGCTTGGCTTGGCGTTGCGGGGGAAGGTGCGGCGAACGCATCGGTGACGATAACATTCCCCAAGTTGAAGAGCCGCAGAATCCGCGGAAAAAAGGTCGCCTCTCGTGGGTTTACGCTGCGTAGGTTTGATGTTCTCTCTCTCCGGGTACACACATGCCAAACAACCTGTCGCATCAAAATTGAGTTGCTCAGTTCTTATGTTTCTCTTCAGTTGTTCTTCAGTTTGACACTTCGATTCACCTCGCAACACTCGAACAATTCAGCAGCTGTACGGACTTAACTTATGCTCTTTGTGGCCAGTTGCTTCGAAATTACCGATCGTTATATAAACAATCAATTATTCAGACATACTTTTTCAGAATGAACATTATGTGAAAGAAAATGCTGGAAGGACAGATTTAGAAGGAAATAGGAATCAATCTTGCCCTGATCGTAATTTCCAATTTTATCGACCGAATGGCATGTATGAAGAGCATGGAATATATTTCGATGTTACCCAAAATTTATTGATATAATGTAGTAAAATTTTATTTTATGAGTTTTGATGTTCCAAATTTCACGCTTTATGAGCTGAAATGACCTCACACGAGAACATTGAGAACCGTCCCGAATTAGACTTTGGTTTGTTGAGACAATTGAAGAGGGAGGAGTCTGGCGTGCACCATGACTGGCATTTTGGTCCTTTTCGTTGACGCAAGAATTGCATTATTTGCTTGAAGACTCATAACGACTGTACTTCTGTGATTGATTTTTTTTTCATTGTGCAGAAGCATTTATGTTGGAGGCGTTCTTAATCACTTAGAATTCTGTGATTTATTCTGTGCCGCCTTGTTGCACTGCAACTTGAAGTTAAATTTTTGAAATAATGTGAACATCTACAATGCTAAGAGAACCTCACACGAGGAAGTGTGAAATTTATAAGCTTCGACGCTACACGATGAATTTTAAAGATTATGCAACTAAAGCTTTGACATTTAGCTTCAAAACTAATCAGTTATTTTCGTATTTTCTCCAACTCTTAGCTGCAACTGTGAGCGAGAACACTTTTCTGAATTCCGTTCCAAATCAATATGTGGAATTTTTGTATCATTAATGATGACCTATTTTATTATTGACGTTCTGGAAAATAATCATTGCTTTAAATTGTGATTCGAAATAATTTAATCCGTACTTAGAAACAAAATATACAACACATTCTTTCATATTTTTCGAATTAGTATCAAAATTGCCCAATGGTACCTTTCAGTGGTAACTCTATTGCTCTGGAGTATCGTTGACAGGGAGGTCCTAAGTTCTAGTCTTCAAAGTGGTGGATTGTCGACACTAGCTACAATCAGCTAGGTCGCATTCAATCGCCCTTTGGTTCTAGCGGCCGTTGTTCTTCGTATCAGTAACTTCGCGTGGTTTCTCCGATCAATACCGGCGTGTGCCGGAGCAGTACTCTAACAAACGGGCCACAAACTGCTAGCGATCTTTGCTTTCTCTTCGTGGTCCCGTTCGTTGTCCTTACACACACTCACACACACACACGCACACACAGACGCGCGCACACACACACACCCCTGTACTACATTAATGCACATGTCGGGATATCAAAGCTTGTCCTTTCTGGGGCGATGCTCGGGGGAAATACCTGGAGGAGGAAAATCCCGCAAGCCGACGTGTAGGATTTCGGCGCCGAATCCCATGTTTCAGTGGAACAACCGCCTTCCGAGATACAACGTCCGCTACACGTGTGGGACTAATCAGTAAGTCAAGCGTCCGGAGACAAAAAAACCATTCACTCTTCTTACTTTGCTTGAATGCTGTTTCATGTTCTCGCATTCTCCGTAATCAAGTTTAATATTCAAATTTCCTTTGTTGGTAAAAGGATGAACAAGTTTTGTGCGTCAAGACTTGAAATCGTCCGCGTCGTGCCTCTTATTCCACCTTTCGCTCAAAGTTTCGTTTCCCCCACACCTACGTTAAGTAGTTGCGAGCTTACCTCACTGCCTGGTGTGGGGTAAAAGAGTTTCGAAGCTTGCACTTGCTAGGTAACGAAAGGAGAACCAAGTGTTGAGAAGAGAAAATATTTGTGTTGTTGAGACACCCCAATCGGTCTAATATTTTTGTATTTCGTATTAAATCGATTTTCAGTTATGCAGACTTATTTTGGATGGCATTTCGGTGGCTGTTGAAGAAAAATTAATTTTTAGGATCTTAATGAGGCCATATTATGAATGGTTGTGTTTCTTGATGTTTAATCGCAGTTTCCAAATAATATTGGTTGTTGCAGACATCCTAGGAAGACAATGCTACATGATTGATTGGATATCATTGTGTGTCCGCAGTTGTACGGTGGCTACCATTGCTCCCAAAGACAAACATGTATTCTTAAAAAACACCAAGCAGTCTTTATTTTTTAAATTGGTTTAGTAATTATTTTTTATTAATGTGATATCAAAAAATATACATTTATTTTATTTATATTTTTATAAAGGTTTTAAAATAGGAATGTATTTTGATAATTCATATTATATTCGTTTTTACATATATGTTACATATTCTTATGTTTTCGTTACATTTTAAGGAACATATTTTACCGTTTCAAACTACATATTTTTTCCGCACTCTGCTGAGCAGCTCTCTTGGGCTTTTCATCCAGATATCCTTAGTTGTGTTCCTCGACAGTAAATGTAATTTGCGTTTCTCTCAAACGATACACAACATTTCACCATTTTTGACCAAAAAAAAGCATCTAGAGATACTATACTCACTATTCTTTGCCGTTCTGATTTACCTTTTTACCATTTTGAGAATTTTCATTTATTATAGTCCAAATAAGTTGAAATCATGTATTTACGCGGTAAAGGCTGAGTATATTTCCCCGGCTGCATTCGGGGTAGGAAAATTGATATTTCTTTTACCTGTGAGTTTGCAGAAGAGCCTCGACCTTTTGCCAAAGGTGAGCCTTTGTCGGGGAGGCTCCTTCAAGGTCTCATTTACATCGTGTGCGCCAATATTATTACGTCCTTTATTAATTTCTTCGCATATTTCAAGGGGTTGGCGCGGCTTTGTCGATTGTTACTCGGGAAAACTTTCAAACGTTGGAGTCGCACAGGAACAGCGTTGCCACACTTCGTTAGAAGGGTGACACTTCAAAGACTAGCGGCCGGTTGGGCGGGGGCGTCGTTGTCGGACGGAGATGGAGGAGGCGGGACGTTTGTATTGGCCAAATCGAGTCTTCGTCCATCTCTGTCAAGGAGCACAAAAGCGGTCGTGGAGATAGAGGGCACGGGGCAGGAAGCAGCGATGTGGAATGGAGTAGAGAAATTCTTCTTTCTTGACTTTTGAAATTAGTACTCGTAGATTCTCGCAAGAATATTGGTTTTTGTAGATGTGTCAGCAGAACGTGGCATTTTGCTGACACGTTACACATTAGCTGGATGTTTTGACATAGTGGTTTTCATTTCTGATAGGGAGCAATCTGAGCTTCTTCATATTCAACTTCACGAATTTTAAAAGGTGGCAACGATATCGGAGTTGTTACGCGCGAAGAATTTCATATTGTAAAGACGTGTGTGGGAGTTTGCCAAAAGATACGCGTATTTTGTGAGGGAAACGCGTGAACAGATATTTTGATCGAACTGCAGTGTGTTTTTGTAGGGTAAAATTGAAAAATTGTATTCCGTATTGTATATTTCTTTAGTTCTTAAATCGTCTTCGTAAAAGCTGAAGCTGAGAATTTTGGTTAAAATGAAAAATCGTGTGTAGAGAATGGACTATTACATTTGCACTTTTAAATCCTGTCAATGCGGTTGGTAATACGTGTTTTTGGATTTATTCAGCCATGAAATTTCCGTACCAAAGCAGAACTTACGCGATCGTCGAACAATATGGCGTGTAATGAACTGCTAGTAGTACTTTCATACATGAAGATCGTAAAATTGATTTTTGTTCAGGAAGTTCGATACTTCAGGATTCTGACATTCGCGTTACTATAGTTACACTGTTTTCAAACGTAAGAATGTATATAGAATGAAGACCGAGAAAGGAAGGACTGAAAACTCGGAAAAAATGCTAGAGCTTTCAGAGCTGCGCGAGGAACGGAGGTGAGTGATAGAGCGGAAACAGCGGTCGAGATTAGAAGTGAAGGGCGACCTCAACGGGCGCGAATAGCTGGGTGGTTGGGGGGAGGGAGGAGCTGGGAGGGAGTATCCTCGCGCGATGAAAGAACGCAAGCTCCTAGCGATGCCTTGTGGAACACCGTCCGTGAATGAAAAAAATACGAAGAGCACGCACAGGTAGGAAAAAAATGTATAGTTTCGAAGTAAGCATTCAATTAACAAAGAATTCAAAAAAAAATTGTATAACCAAAGAAAAATTAATTCATCCATACTTCTCTCATTGTTTCAAGGGACTTGAAAGGTAATTTTTACATTGAGTGTCAACTATAGCAGTATTTCTCATTTCCGTCCAGAATAGAGACATTTAAAAAGCTAAGTAGGGTAATTCTAGTATCTTTTAAAGAGTTATCGTCATTTCTACCGTTCTTCCTCGCGCTGCAAGTGACTATTTGAAAATTGCACTATTTTATCATTCACAGTTAACAGCTCTATCTCGTAAAGCATTCGTTATGTCGCTTTTTATCTGCAAAAGTTGCGCTTTGGAGGTGAGTTTCTACTTTTTTCCTTGGCGCCTTTGGGCCCATTTTGAGCCGGTGAGCGCCGCGGGGAAGAGGGGTCGTGGATGGCTCCAATAATGGAATGGAAGGAGATAAAAGAAGTTATGAAATATCGATCGACGGCTGCGGCGCCTGGCGGGAGACGCCCACGACGCGACGGCGCGCTGGAGAGCTCCAGGATTCCTCGTTCGCGCCGCGCCTCATCCCCACCCCCACCCCTCTCACCCCACCCCACCCCAACCCGCCCCCGCCCCTACCCATGCTAGCGTCCCGCGCCCGCTCTATTCTACCCAACAGCTAAGAAGCTTTTGTGGAAGCGTATGCAGACGCCCGTCTAGACCAGGGCTGTCCAACTTAGAAGAGCTTGTGGGCCGCATATCGAATTCTTGTTAAGCCGCGGGCCACACCGTTATTTAAAATGGTTTCTACTCTAATTACTGAGATTATACTGAAACCAATATATATATATATATATATATATATATATATATATATATATATAAAATAAATTTGTTTTATTCAACATACTTAATGATTAATGTACGTACGAGAAAATTAATATATCAATAAATAAAAATAAGATGAATTGTGCAATTGCATTGTATTTGGTTTGTGTAATAACATTATTCAGAGCAGTCGTTGGCCGCACAAAATGATCCGGCGAGCCGTCAGTTGGACAGCCCTGTTCTAGACGATACGTAGACCTCGCTACAATCTCTGTAATCGGTAGCGCGTTTGAGGCAAAGGGAGGTCAGAATGGTATCTTTTACAGTATTATGCAACCTCGTGGAGATACTAATGAATAATTGTGATGTACAGTTTTATTCACAGTTTTCAAGTACTTTTCATAGGTCTCATACAGATGTTGACAAACCACGGCAACTTGTTTAATAAAGACATTCACTAATTCTTCTGTCTCTCTTTCTTTCTTTCTTTCTTTCTTTCATTCTTTCTTCGCGAAAAAGCTCAAATGAGACTGCACCAAGAACTCAAAAGAGTTTTTTTTAAGAGCCCAAATTTCCTTCATTCTTTTGCTGTGTGCTTCTTTTACGTCTTAAGACCCCAAACGTCAGACCCTTGTTTCCGATTATTATTTTTTTTAGTAAATATACAATATAATCAACAATAAAAATAGTAATTGTAATAATAACAAATAATAATTTTAATCAAAATTTAATTTTTTTTGCTATAATATGGTCAGTTAAATCAAGTAGCAATTTTCTGAATCTCCGATAAGACCAAAGTTCAAACATATGTGACGGTTTTTAGTACATCGCGATATTACTAAATCTTCTCAGGGAGCGGCATCAGCAGAACAAACAGATCACGGTAACGTCGCGTCAGAGAAGGCAAGAAAAATAATCGTTTATAAATTTGAGGTTCACAGATATATTTCTGCATTTGTTGGATAAACAAAAGAAAGGAAGTCCCAATGCCTGTCACCTCACAACAATCACATCATCACCACAGAAACCGTCACCGCCACCGATACCACTCCTGCCGCAACTGGGCGAACGGGGAGCTTACTGCACTGGAAATCGCGGGGAATCGTTGTTCCCCCGTGGGGGCCGGCTCGCTTTCAATCACTTCTCTTGTTTCGAACTCCTGCGGGCGAGTCCGCTTCCGCCCCCTGCTCCCGCCCCGTCCTCCGCGCGCTGCGCCAGCGGAAGGCTCTCGCGCGCCTCGTTTTGTTCGTAGAGCAATGGCTGTAGAGGCGGCGGGGGCGGAGGCGGAGGCGGGGCGATGACTCTGGAGTTGGCGGGAGGCGTCGTTAATGGAGGTAATGGCGACAGCGTTGGAGGCGGGGACAGGGACAAATGACAGTGTCAGCGGCGGTGGCGAAGTGTCTAGTGACGGCGGGAGGGTGCGGGTGGAAACGGTTGATTGATTGATTGTTCGTGATTCCGGGCGCGTCAACGAACGAGGTCATTAGTCCCGTAAGTGTAGTGCTTGTTTTTATGGGTAGGTGGCTGTGATCTTTCTCTGCTGGATGGCGAGATCCGGCGCCAACGTACCATCGACTAGCGAGGTTTTCCCTCAACCAGGTATCTCCCATCTGCGGGGCACCGCCTCAGCCAGGACAAGCGGCTGGAATCGGGGACGAAGGTGGAGGAGGTAGCAGGAGCACGGCCGCCATCACGTACGGAGACGGTAGTGGCGGCAGTGGTAGCAAAGGCAATCGAGGCAGCGATATCGGGGAAGAGGTTTCGGCGGCGAATGCCGAGGGGTGGCTACGAAAGCGCGGCGACGGCGCATATTTCTTGAAAGTGGATTGATTGATGTTTCCGGTACAGGTCATTATTCCCGTAAAAGTAGCGAGCGTTTTATCCTGAGTTGTGGCGGTGTTCTTCCCCTACTGGAAGGTGATATCCGGCGCCAACCGGCACGTCGGCTTACAGAGGACTCTCCCTCCCGTTATGTCCTCCGAGCGAGGCGCCGTATCAGTCAGTACAAGCCCCCGACATGTATGGTAGTATAGTGCATGTGTGTGTAAGGGGTAGAGAAGGTCAAGAAAGAGAAGGAAAGATCGCGTATGGTTCGTGATCCGTTTGTTAGGGTATAGCTCCGGCTAGTGTCAAAAACACGCCACTCTCGAGACTAGAACTCTAGGACCTACCGATCAGAGCAGCCGGCCACTAAATTATCCTCCAAATAACGTCTGAATATGGCCCTGCTATTTGGCTAGTGTCAAAAACACGCCACTCTCGAGACTCGAACCCTAGGACCTACCGATCAGAGCAGCCGGCCACTAAATTATCCTCCAAATAACGTCTGAATATGGCCCTGCTATTTGGCTAGTGTCAAAACCACGCCACTCTCGAGACTCGAATCCTAGGACCTACCGATCAGAGCAGCCGGACACTAAATTATCCTCCAAATAACGTCTGAATATGGCCCTGCTATTGGGCTAGTGTCAAAAACAAGCCACTCTCGGGACTCGAACCCTAGGACCTCCCGGTCAGAGTCGCTGCAGAGACAGCGACGATGCTGGCTCTGAACTAAAAACTCAGCGGGTTTGGTAGTGGGGGAGTCCGTGTTTGCCTCTGAAAAAAGGCGTGTGCTCGTACGTTTGTGGGGCTGGAAGCTAGGTGGAGTCTGTGATGGAGGTGGCAGCAGTGGTGGCTGTGGTGGCAGTGGCTGCTATCCGTTATCGCGACTCCCGTTTTTTATTTCACGTGTTGCGGATTACACCGTCGACTTTTCCAAACAAAGAGGAAAGTCTGTTTTGTGTTGTGATTTTTTTTATTTCGCGTTAGCTGCACTATTGTACTGCAAGTTTTAAAGTTAGAACGTGACTGGGAAGTTGCTTTCCGTAGTGTTTTACAGTTCTTCGGTATATTACTTCAGATACGAGTTGATGATTTGAACAGATAGATTCAATTCAAGCTCAAAGAAAAATAGATACGGATTTTCTGATTGTCTTTTTTTAGAATTTATGGGCTTTGTGCCTTGTTTGAACCTAAGAGAAGACTACAAGACATTTAATGAAATTATTATATCCATCGGAATATTTCTTCTTAACCCATGCTTTTTTTAAAAACATAAACTCAATACTGTTGACATTGTAAGATACATCTTCAACTACGACAACTACGTACTATATACATGTTATCTATCTTGAATATTTCATGTTTTAGTGTTTCGCAAAACTAGGTGACTAATTGTCATTTAAAAAACTGAACATTACTATGCACAAAATTTGAAAAGTGCTTTCCTGCTCAAAGTATAATCTAATTTGTGGACCGGCCGTATTGTGGCTATGCATGTCTACCCTTTGACATCCAACATTTAGTTTTACGAAAAAAGCGTAACGATGTTAATGGCAAACATGGAGATTGTCAGATCCTTTGCGACTGGCTTTCAACTTAATCTTGTGATATTGCTGATGTAGATGGCCACGGTAAAAGGAAGTCCAATTTCCATGTTTTTCACGTGACATAGGAAAACGGAAGAAACGTTTTATCGCGAAAGATTAAATCTGGTGTGTACACTTCGCCGACAAAAGGTTGAAATTACTCTTAATCCAGGGATGGAAGTCCAATTCTGGGGTGTACCTTTCGTTGCGAGCATTCGCGCGATTGAGCGCGAGCGAATTCCGGGAAATCGCCTTCGCGCCGCGGGCGCTGATTGAGTGGCGCCCATTCGCAGCTCAAACTCCGAGCGCGCGCCCGCGTTTATTGCGTGATCCCTTAGCTACTATCCGCGTAGAAGCGGACTTCCGACGAGGCAGATTTTACGCCCCCGAGAGCTCCGCACCGGAAGAGGTGGCTCAGAGCATCAACCGATGTCACTGCAGTTCCTCTGACCGGGAGGTACTAGGGTTCAAGTCCCAACAGTGGCAGAATTTTCGATACTAGCTAGATACAGCTAGGCCGAATTCTGTCGCTGTCTGGAAGAGAATTCTATCCGCCGGCTGCTCTGTACGTTAGTTTTGCGTTGTTTCTTCGATCAATACTAGGCGAATGCCGGAGCAATCCCCTAACAAACGGGCCATTTTCCTATCAAGGTTTGCCCTTCGTATGTCTGGCGGCATTATTCAAATAAAAATTAATAATTAAGTTCTTAGTTTTAGTAAGTCACTTGGAATGATTTTTTTATTGAGTGCTTTACTAAACATTGTTTAATTTATTTACGTTTATTATTTCCTTCTCGTTGGTCATTAATTCTAATGCAGCAAGAGCTATTCAAGCGCAACGCGATTATGGCAAGAAAAATAATAATAGAACGTTACTGAACAAAATAACATTATAAAGTAATACTGTTATTATGTAATATAAGTAACGGTGTCAAGTAAATTATCGTCTAATTATTTGTCTCGTGAGTTTATAACATCTTTGCTCATCTACTGTTTTTTAATCTACTGTTTTGGAATCTGGCAACCCGTCTCTCGCAACTCGTTCATCGCTTTTCCGTCGCGCTTTGTCGCGTCAACGAGGGGCCAAGGGGACCATGTTCCCCCCAAGCTAACATTTTTTCTTAATTTTATTAAATTTATTCAAAATAATTAGTCTGTAGATCTTATCAAATCCAAAACGGTATTCTTATTATGAATATACTCGTACTTGTACTTTTTATTCCAAGCGAACAATTAAGAAAAATGTCCAAAAATATGAATGGGGATGCGAACTGAACCCCCCCTCCCTCTCCCACGAAATATCCCTTGCTTTCATCGCCTCACCCCACACATTTCACAGTACTTGTACTGCTAGATACTCATTTCTCCGTCTCAGCCGAAGTGCCGTTCGCTTTCACGCCAACGCGGGGGCGTCGCCTGCCACCAAAGCCCCCTCCACCGCCCAGCCCAGATTCCCAGACGGCCGGCGCCGCTCATTTGCATGATGTGTCACTCGCTCTAATTGGCGTCCGCCCGCCCCTGCGTCATCGGCCATCGGCGCGGGTGCCGTTGCGGGTGGATTTAATAGCTGCCGCTCCGAGGTGCGTCGCTCGATCTCGTGCACGGCAGAAACTTGTTTTTTTGCCTTCGCTTCCGACCGACCGTGTCACCTGGAGGCAATACAGGATTTTTTTCCCGTTTGAAGTATAGGAATTCGCGAGTCAAACAAGAAAAAAAAATCGCTTGTAGTTAAAAAGGAAAATTGTGTTATTTATATCGGATTCTATTTGTTTGAAGGCTGCATATATTTGAACTTTCATTTGTTTAATGCTTAGTGTTCTGTTTTGAATTATTTCATAAAATGTTCGCACTCATACGTGTTGAAATTGCCATTTTTGAACGGATTACCCCACAGTACTTTTCAGCTCTCGAATTACTGTTATGCAGTTTATACAGTGTGAACTGAAAATACTTCTTGGAAATTAAAATACATGGTCCATTATTTTACATACAGCCATCCTGGATGAATAGGTGTTATTATATTATTTCCATATTTTTCTAAATTTGCGTAGAGAGTGCGGGAAGACATTCCAAACTCATTCTACTGCTGAGACCTTTCTGAAAGGATGATTGTCAACGGGTGATCAGCCTAACAGTCTCATACTAAGAACGGAGACTAAGACAAGATAAGAGAGGAAATGTTACCCAGATTGGCAACAGTTATTACGTTTTCCTGCATCTTCCGAGAACCAGAGTAGTTGACTTCAACCGAGCGGAATATCTGGCTTCTCAATTCCTTTCTCGCCGTCAAACCATTTAACACATTTAGTGTACTAAATACATTCTGCCCCATGGGACAGCCATCTATCTGAATTAACCGAAAATTCGACCAACTGTTGCTTAAGTTCGTACGTCAAAACTCCCTTAAGCTTCTCCCTACTCATTTTCCGATAAATTTCTCAAGCCCTGATAACATGAGGAGGGTGTGCGGTAAACACGATCATCATCGCCCATGGCTCAGAGAGAACTGATTTTTCACTCTGTCTCCAAATTCTCTGTCTGCAACGGAAGCTTTTTATCCGAGCACAACTGCTCTTCTGAGGGCAGACCAGTACGGTCGTGCCTCGGCGTGTACGGTCTTAGCCCTCTGCGCGGCGTGCGTGTCTTAGCCCTCTGCCCTCTGTACGGTCTTAGTCCTCTGCGCGGCGTGCGTGTCTTAGCCCTCTGCCCTCTGTACGGTCTTAGTCCTCTGCGCGGCGTGCGTGTCTTAGCCCTCTGCCCTCTGTACGGTCTTAGTCCTCTGCGCGGCGGTGCGTGTCTTAGCCCTCTGCCCTCTGTACGGTCTTAGTCCTCTGCGCGGCGTGCGTGTCTTAGCCCTCTGCCCTCTGTACGGTCTTAGTCCTCTGCGCGGCGTGCGTGCCTTAGCCCTCTGCCCTCTGTACGGTCTTAGTCCTCTGCGCGGCGTGCGTGTCTTAGCCCTCTGCCCTCTGTACGGTCTTAGTCCTCTGCGCGGCGTGCGTGCCTTAGCCCTCTGCCCTCTGTACGGTCTTAGCTCTCTGCGTGCGTGTACGGTCTTAGCTCTCTGCGCGGAGCACGCATCCGTTAGCGCTGCCACGCACGGACTGGGCCCGCTGCAGGGGCTGCCTTCCGCAGGCGTGTTTTACAGAAGTCTCATGCAAGAGCGACCATACAGCCTCATAGCCAGGAAGGAGGTGTGATGTTACAAAGATTCCGTGAGGCCTCTACCTACTCAAAGTACACTTGCAGCAGTAATGGTGTATGAAGTACCGATGAACGGGGTATGAAGTACCGAAGAAACGAGAAGTTGACATGGTGTATAAAAGATGATACGGGAGGAGAAAATAAGAAAGGAGGGATGGTTGAATTTATGGAGAGAAAGGAAGATTAATATTTAAACAAGAGGATGTGTAAAGCTGTTCCTTCTAATGTGTAATAATTCTAATGTGTTCTAATTCTTGTAAATGTGAATAAATAAGATGTTCTTTTGATTATGAATTTGTAATGAATGGACTTCAGTAGAAAGTAGGCGAGCAACATTATTATAAATTAAAGTATTATAAATGTTTTTTTACAATGTCTAATGGTCCAGTCTCCTAGGCCACTGGACGTTATAGCTCGTTTGACATTAAAATTTTATATTATAATTATATGTTATAATTTGAATTATAATATATCGAGATACATCAATTTTAACTGGTAAAATAAGTCATGCCACATACAGTTGATTCATAATGAACAATCTGTATAACTGATTTCGAATAAACGCGTACATTTGCCGAAGCCTCTATCCATGTGAGAAATACGGTTAGATACCGAGGAATACGAGAGAAATACAATATCAGTATCAATGAAACGGTTTTGGATTGGGAAACCAAGTTTGCCATAAACTTGTGATAGTTTAGAGGGAGAATAACTACATCCTGGATTGTAGTATTTGTTAAAGTAAGGAAACATCGTCTAGAGCTCTGGCAGTTCACATTTTTATATCGTGTTCAATTATTTTATTTTAATTGGAAAAATTCTAAATAAATACATATTAATTGCCAGATCTATGAGAAAACGGGCGATTTAATGCTTTTATTTTGTGATATGCAGGATTTAATTACTGTTCGTAACGTCAATTCCCGTCGCAGCTGAGTGAAATAATGGATTACATTAATGTTATGAAAGCGAATTGGGAAATGCAATTTGTATTCCTAGTATTAAATTAAAGTTGTAATATTATTTTGCATTTCACCAACAACCAAAGTGATTTTATTAACGATTGGTGGCTGTTTATTGTTTACTAGAAATATTTACGTTATAAAATAATTTATTTTTGAAAATAGTGTAATAACAATATTTTCCGCACGAAATAAAGTTAACATACTCGAAGAAATAAATGTACGTTGGGCGATAGAGAAGGTGTCGAACAATACCCTACTTCACTGCCAAATGAAATTCCTCGCCGCTCGTGCGTGTCTTGAAGGACTCGGCCTCTACAATTCTTGTCGCGTCCGCGTGCATTCACCTGCTGGCGGACGGGCAAATGTTGCCGAAAAGGACGAGAGTCTGAGGACATGTTGAGGTGTGGACGAGCCGTCCGCCAAAGTGCCCAAGAAGCCACCATTTGCTCACTCTCCCACTTCTTGTCTGCCTGCTTGTTCCCCTGCCCGTTTTTCCGCAAGTTCGCCCTCTCGTCCTCCGCCATCTCGTCCTCCGCCCTCTCGTCCTCCGCCCTCTCGTCCTCGGCCCTCTCGTCCTTCGCCCTCTCGTCCTTCACCCTCTCGTCCTCCGCCCTCTGGTCCTCCGCCCTCTCGTACTCGGTCCTCTCGTCCTTCGCCCTCTCGTCCTTCACCCTCTCGTCCTCGGCCCTCTTTTCCTCGGCCTCTCTCGTCCTCGGCCCTCTCGTCCTCGGCCCTCTCGTCCTCGGCCCTCTCGTCCTCGGCCCTCTCGTCCTTCGCCCTCTCGTCCTTCACCCTCTCGTCCTTCACCCTCTCGTCCTCCGCCCTCTGGTCCTCCGCCCTCTCGTACTCGGTCCTCTCGTCCTTCGCCCTCTCGTCCTTCACCCTCATCGTCCTCGCCCTCTGGTCCTCCGCCCTCTCGTACTCGGTCCTCTCGTCCTTCGCCCTCTCGTCCTTCACCCTCTCGTCCTCGGCCCTCTTTTCCTCGGCCCTCTCGTCCTCGGCCCTCTCGTCCTCGGCCCTCTCGTCCTCGGCCCTCTCGTCCTCGGCCCTCTCGTCCTTCGCCCTCTCGTCCTTCACCCTCTCGTCCTTCACCCTCTCGTCCTCCGCCCTCTGGTCCTCCGCCCTCTCGTACTCGGTCCTCTCGTCCTTCGCCCTCTCGTCCTTCACCCTCTCGTCCTCCGCCCTCTGGTCCTCCGCCCTCTCGTACTCGGTCCTCTCGTCCTTCGCCCTCTCGTCCTTCACCCTCTCGTCCTCCGCCCTCTCGTCCTCGGCCCTCTCGTCCTCGGCCCTCTCGTCCTTCGCCCTCTCGTCCTTCACCCTCTCGTCCTCGGCCCTCTTTTCCTCGGCCCTCTCGTCCTCGGCCCTCTCGTCCTCGGCCCTCTCGTCCTCGGCCCTCTCGTCCTCGGCCCTCTCGTCCTTCGCCCTCTCGTTCTTCACCCTCTCGTCCTCCCGCCCTCTGGTCCTCCGCTCTCTCGTCTTCCGCTTCTCTCGTCCTCTCTGCTGTCCGCTCTCTCGCCCGTTCTTGTACCCCGTCTCTTCCGCTCGCCTGACCGTCCGGCCAATCTCCAGCTCTCCTACACCTTCACCCGCACTCACTCACACACACACACACACACACACACACAATCATATAGACATAAAGTCTTTCACAGTTCCACCCCCCCTTGTACCGTCTTCAAAGTGTCTCCCCCATCCCCTCCTTCACTGGCATCCTCACCCCCCACTCTTTGCCCACCTAACCACTGATCCCTCCTTCCAGAGGCTCATCGTACACACTCCTCTCCTTTTCCACCTGCCCTACCTCCCGTCTCCAATTGCCTTCGCGTCCCGCCTGTCCAGCGCCGCTCGTTCCGCCTCTTCGCCCCGCGCGCCCGAGACGCCTTCCTCCCTCCCCGCCCGCGGTCGGACACGCGCACGCGTGCTGCATGGCCAAGCGGCCACCGGCGCCCGCCGCCGCTCACGTGGCCTAAGTAGCCGCACGCCCCGCGACGCCGCCTGCCTTCTTAAGGCGCTCTCCGCGCCGGCGAGGCCCCGCCCCCTCGCCTCGCCGCGATTACCTGAGCGGATGCCACTTGCCCGGTGCCTCGCTGTCGTTGCTATCTCCGCCCCCCTTTTTTTCTTATTCCCCCCCTCCAGTTGCCCTGCAGAGGCGGGAATTTATTCAAATGACGGATACAACTATTCTGCAGCCGATTTGGCTTGTGCAGCGGGGGAAGGGCGTATCTTAAATAAACTAACTTATCTCCGCCCCACACTTGTGCTGTGTAGGATTTCGAAGGTTCTGCGTGTGGAGAGGAGTAGATTTCTCAAGGGGGAGAGGACATCCTGTGCCTGATTTTCTTCATGTATTGTAAACTTGTAACTTGGGGAAAGAAGCAAGTCAATGATAATCATTATCTCAGTGGACCGAAATATTTGTAGATTTCGAATAATAGTTGTAGTCAAGGGAAAGAATTGGAGGAAGAAACAGATCGAAACTTTTTATTGGAAGTTATAAGTTTCGAGGAGGTTATTCTGGTTGATGTTTTCTCTAAATAACGTGTAACATTCATTGCTTAGAGATGGAAATCTCTCTCCCACCTTCTTTCCCTCCATCCCTTTCCGTCTCTCTCTCTCTCCCTTCTCTCCATCCACTCCCTCCCTTCTCCTGCCTCATTTTAAGTTTGTTTCGCTCCCTCCCTGCCTCTTTGAATTTTTGGCTTTTTGCCTTGGTTCATTTCCCACATTTATTTTTTCGTACGCGAGAAAAATGTAATATTTCCAATGGAAACCCTTGTTGTATGAGACTGCCCGAAAATTCTTGAAGCAGTTTTCAACTTCAAATATTAGGATATCATCTGGATATAAAAATTAATGAATCTTTTGTGTATATTTTCATTTCATTTTTAGAACTCTCCCATCATCTGAGGATCTTGCTTCTTATCCTTTGTACATTCTTAGTGTCCAGGGTCTTAGCCGTATTTTTCTCAGATATTTCGTGAAACTAATTGATTTTCTAATGCCTTGATTTGTCCCTTCGTTTACTGTGCTCTTGTCTACGTCAGTCTTCTCTGCCTCTCCGTCGAATGCCCCTCCTTTCATCAACAGCGCCCCTTTGTGTCTTTAATTCCCATTCTTCTCTAATCGTCGATCTCCATCCGTGTCCACACGCGGAGTGGACCTCATAAACGTAACGGAGCGGAATCTTGCTTTGGACGGGCGCCACTGCAGCGCCGTAAGAGGGCCCGATTTATGCGTGTCGCTTATTTAAAGTAATCGTGACCGCCGGGGGAGGGGCGCGCCGTGCATTAACCATTGGAGAGGCCGGCCCGCCGGCTCATGTGTCGCTTGTAATCTTGCTTGAATCACTCGGTCGAGTGCTGGGATTGATTGAGGGCCGCGGCTCAGCGCTGTGTTCTCGCGGGGCATTAGCAGTCGAGGTGCGTTCTGGGAGACGTCAGTCTCGCTCTCGGAGTCTGTCGCGTTGGGCGCCGCCGTGGACTTGCTAGCGACTGGGCGGTCGACCAGTTATTCCAGGTGCTGACGAACTTTAATGTGGGAAAGGGTTTAGCACAGGGGTTTTCAAACTGTGCTTCGCGGCTCGTAGAGGCGTCGCAGCCATATGGTGGGGTCTTCGTGGTGATGTATTAAAAATGATCTTTAGATCTGATTTACTTTCTATACGCGTGCCCTTTACGTCAAACAATATAATTTTGTAGTATCATACTACTAACTAGTGGTGGGAAATTGAACCTGACAAGTCCTTTACGTATAGCCTATTGTATCACTTACTTATTTGTGTTGAATCTTTAGTAGGCCTAACATTAACTTTTATATTAGAAACGTTTTGTTACCAGTGAAGCCGCAGGAAGTTTGGTTTAGGTCAAGGGAGCCGTGGTCGAAAAAAGTTTGAAAACTCCTGGTTTAGCAGTATTTACATGTCGGGACTGCCCTCAAAAGACATTTGCATATGTTTATAAGTAATGGAATTGAGATGATCGGCGGCTGACCCCTAATGGATGGCTCAAGCGATTTAAATGATTTTTTAGAAACACGTAAATCACGGTCCAACGTAGTATATTAATGTTTTTGTTATAAAAGTTCCTTCTTCCCCACGTAAAGGTGTGAAGAGGTTAATTATCTTTCGTAAGTGAAGTGTCAAAACATGGTATTTCGCGGGTTTTACTGGCCTTATGGGATTACTGACCAACATTATATACTAAATGTTCATTGTGCCTATATTTTTATAGCTGAATATTGCTTAATCATCCAGTATTTCAACTCGGAGTGAGGTTTTCTTGATCATCAGGAATATAATGGTAGTTGAAGTGGCCACTGTACGTTTTACATCCACGCGCTGTCCGGCAGCCACCGAGAGAACCCTATCACCATGTCGCCTTGCGCAAACTGAGTGAGCGTCCTCTCCCGTCGCCGCCTTCGCCCCAGACGCGTCGTGCCCACCGCCCTCGCCCTCGCCCTCGCCCTCACCCTCATCCTCGTTCGCGCCATCGCCCTCACCCTCACCCTCGCCCTCACCGTCACCCTTGCCCTCACCGTCACCCTCGCCCTTGCCCTCACCCTTGCCCTCACCCTCATTCTCGCCCTTGCCTTCGCCCTCGCCCTCGCCCTCGCCCACGCGCCCTCGCTACCTCCCTCCCCCAGTCGCCCACGCCGTCGCCCGTAACGTCGAGCGGGATACGAAATTCCATCGCTTTCCGCGGGGCGCGGGGCGAATTGGGGCATCGTCCTTCCTTCGACGCCCGTCGCGCGCGCTCCAGAGCCCTAAGGAAACGGAGGCGAGATAAAGGGGTTATGAGCCATTGATCCCTGCGGGGACCCGGGACGTCGTCCCACGACCAGCGACCTCCACCCGAACCGGCAGCCGAAATCTGCCGGATTCCATTTCGTTGCAGAAGGAGATCCCAAACTCTGTTCGTGTAAAGAATCGCCCTTCGTCTCGTTCCAACCACGATTCCGTTACACGTTCACGTAGCGTGCGGGGAATTTGTGTGTAAAGTTTAATGTCGCAGAATTATTATTATTTTACTACGACACACAAGTATATTGTTGAAGGCAAAGAAAAAAGCCAATTGAGAAATTTTTGTATCAAATTCTTTTGAAAAATATATTATTTCTTACCGACTGGAATTTTTGAAAATGCAAAGTTGTCACTGACCTTAATGATTGTGGTGTGTAGTTAGTGTTGGTGGGTAAGTCTTTAACACCTATGATTTTTAGGATTTTTTTTATTTCTACCAACATGTTTTATTTCTGAAAATAAATCGTAAAATCCGAAATTTCCTCACGAGTAGCATTTTGAGTCGTGGAGTGCGAGGCGGGGCGCGGCTGCACGTCGTGCGTGGCGAGGGGAAAGGAGGGGGCTTCATCTACAGAAAGGAGGGGGCGCGCTCCAGCGGGGGCCGTCACTCCCTCTGTCTGGAGTTGTGCGCTGCCGTCGCTGCACTTCTCTATTTATACTGCGATTTTTGTAGGAAGAGCTCTCAAGATAACTCAATCCCATCTTCGCGATGGAATATGTCACGGTATTTCGTATCATTCACAGTCGTTCCGCTAGATTTCGCACGATCGCGACCGTATGAAGCAGTGCTTGCGATCATGCGACTTCTACCGGCAAGACCCGCGAGAAAAAAACGTGAAATGCCGTGACATATTCCATCGCGAAGATGGGATTTGTGTTATCTTCAGAGCTCTTCCTACAAAAATCGCAGTATAATTCACGTCCCAGGTCGTCGGCCCGGCGCGAGGCCGTGTGTGGAAGGGGGCGGCGCGACGCGAAGTGCCTCGAAGCGGGGGTAGCGCGGTGGGAAACGGGGTGGGATGTCTTGGTGTGGGGTAGGGGAGGGCTGCGCAGGGGCGGGGCAGGCTAGGCTAGGCGCTAGGCGACGCGAGACGAGACGGAGTGGAACTTCGCAGTGGAGTGGGGTGGTGCAGTGCGAGAGAGACAAGGCGGGGTGGGACATCAGGAGAGTGGTTGGTTGGGCGGGACGAGTGAGGCGGGAGGTGTGCGGTGGTACGAGATGAGACGAGGCGGGACGGGACGTCGCGGAGTGGTGTGATGTGGGCGGGGTCGGGGTGGAATAGGAGATGGGGCGAGGGGTGTGGTGGTGCAGTAGTACGAGGCGAGGGCAAGGTGGGGTGGGATATCATTGAATGTGGTTGGTGAGCGGGGCGGGTGAGGCGGTGGGGTACGGGTAGTACGAGATGAGACGAGCGGGATGGGACGTCGCGGGAGTGATGTGATGTGGGCGGGGCGCGGGGCCGGGCAGGTGGTGAGGCGTGGGGCGCGGTGCGAGACGACGCCGGTTAGACATCTCGAAGCGTGGTCGGGGGGAATGGGGCGAATTAGACGGTGGGATATGGAGGGGTGCGACGCGAGAGGTGGCGGGTGGAGTGGTTTGGGATGGGCAGCGCGGGGACGGGGCGAGCTAGGCCTTGTGAGGCGCGGTGTGGGGTGACGGTGACGGTGCGGGGGCGGGGGCGGGGGAGGTGGTGAGGCCTGGGGCGCGGTGCGGAGACGAATCTGGGTGGAAGGTCGCGGAGTGCGGTTGGGCGGGGGCGAGGCGGGGTTGGCGGCGAGGCGCAGGGTGTGGTGCGGGGCGTGATGGGGTGGGGCGGGGAGCGGGGCCTCGCGGGGCGACGCGACCCTGTGGGCGGCGCAGGGCTGTCGCGTCCCTGTCGAGTTAAGCTCCTATTTACCCGGCCCCCGCCGCGGCCGCGTCGTTAAGGAATGTTTTGCAGTGATGGGGAAGAACTCCGCCGGACCGGAAAGAACATCGATTGGTTGTGTGCGGTTCGTTTGTTTGATTCTGTGTACATTTGCGAACAAAACATCCTTCCACTCGTTTGTAAAGGAAAAATTATAGGAAGTAAGTTTGTTTCAAATAGTAAAGTAGAAGTCTGGAAGCATCAGTATGTTTTTATACTACATCTATGTTATGTCGTTATATCTTCTAAATTCGTGATTGGTTTCAGATTGTGCTTGCAGTCCTTGAGAAATCTTTCAACATAATGGGAAAATTACTGATATCTTCCGACAGCGAAATATTTCTAATTTATTAGTACGAATATTAAGATTGTTGAAATTTAATTCTTCCAAATTTGACTGAAAAAAAACAACAACAGAGAAATTCTTTTTAGTACTTAAATTTCGGGTATGCTTCTACCAATCGGAATTTGGGAAGCAGTATAAATATCGCCTAAACCATTTACTTCAAAGAGAAATGGCTTAATCGATGGAGACAGAGTTCCGGCGGGCCATTTCGCGTTGTGGCGTATGAGCTGAGTACGTGAATCAGCTGTTCTGCCGAGTTGTTTTGGGCGCTGCTGCCACAGTCGGAATGCTAGTTGGGCACGATGCCCAGTTACACGCCACTCACGTAAAGGAGCCTGGACGTCCCCGCGCGGCAGGAAAGTAGTACTAGGCGCGAATAAAACACAGGGTTCCATGACACGGTGGCCTGCCTTTGATCGTTTCATCTCGTAACATACATCAATAAATCCTAGTAAAATCAATAAATCGTAGTAGTATTTGCATATTTTTTTCTTTGGTGTTTATTTATCTGAAACATTGGTCCTTTTGTTCATTATATTCATTGTTGAAACCTTGGCGTTGTGAAGACGAATGACTTACTATTTGGTTGATAGTTCTTATATTTTTTATTGATATATGAATAATTAAATAGAAATGTCTGCAGGTATCTTGTTCACCGCCCGTTGAGTGGCTCATGGACCTCATGCTAGCTTTCTCTGAGGCGGTCCCAAGTTTCGATTCCCGGCCGGGGCAAAAATGATGCTCTAGCGTTCTATTACAAATCATCCCAGTTTCTGTACTGTGTGACGAAAAAAAAATCTCAAGCAGGCCAAATAGCCGAGATATGGTGATGGGAATACGTCATACTCTCCACATATCTCACTTACCTCCAGGCGTGCACGATACATGAAAACAGGGCAGGGAACTCCGCTTGCTGGCACAAATCGGATTAATCCGCTGCCAAATGCCAAACCTTGTTCAAATATCCATACCTGAATTTATAAATACGTATCCCAGAAACTACGCAATGTTCTGTTTCTTTACCATTGGTTGAGCCTTTGCTACGATTGTGGTTGTGCTCAGATTGGGTTATGATGGAAAGGCGATGAACTTCCAGAATATCCCATTTACCCCGAGGTCGGTGTAAAGGAATTCTGCAATGTTGCTTGATAGAACCTTGCTGATGGAGTCCTGCGTGACTTGGTAAGTGGGAGCTCATTTTCATGAGATGGACCTCCAGGGAAATGGCAACCATCCCATCGCTCTCGACCTCGTTACACCGCTCTATTTGCTTTTCCTAGCTACTATCATTCAACATTATGTACTCAAAGTCTGTTTAGAATTAGCATGTCTTGGGAATTGCATCTGTTAAGGCTCTATCACTGAAGCGATTTTGGGACCAGACATTGGGGAACTTGCACTATGCCACGTAGAAACGAGGAATGATGTTGGTTTCGATATTACTGTGGTAACCTTTGTCTTCTGTGCTGCAATATGAAAATATCCCCGCTGTATGCGGAATTCGAACCGCGTATCCTGGCGTGGAGCTTTAAGTAGACCAGCAGTCAGACCCGCATCAATACTTTGCACATTGGTTGGGAATATGAATAATACTCGTATTGTCGCCTAGATTATTAAATTGTACTGCTTCATTTGTGGTTCGTATAATTACTTGGAAAATGTTTGTTCACTGACGTTAGTATGTTTTTAAGACAAATGAAAATTATAAGGATATTGAAAATCATTCTGCACTTTGCATTCAGGATTACGGCTGGAAAAGTCGGTTGCCCAGATAGCATGCTTCCACCGAAAAAAATTACTTTTCTACCTAACGGAACATTACTTAATAACTCTGTATTTTTACCTTTCAAAATATTCATCAGGAAATAATATGAACTGCTCTAATTGGTACCCTTGATCCATCACTATGGACAATACCGAATTCCT
The DNA here is from genome assembly GCA_031308135.1 of Acheta domesticus. Taxonomy (NCBI): domain Eukaryota; kingdom Metazoa; phylum Arthropoda; class Insecta; order Orthoptera; family Gryllidae; genus Acheta; species Acheta domesticus. Next base: position 35,092,361 of record JAHLJT010008756.1, on the reverse strand, counting down.
GAAGAAAATACTTAACTTCTTCAGAATTAGAAAACCGCCAATTTTCATGCTGATCCCCTTGATCCATCACTATGGACAATACCGAATTCCTGAAGAAAATACTTAACTTCTCAGAATTAGAAAACCGCCAATTTTCATGCTAAATCAGCCTACATGATAGACATTACTTATTACACAAGAAGGCGACATTGAAGACGAAATAAAGCGACAGTAAAGGGAATCTCATCCCCAAGATGTTGCTTATTCATAACATTGATTGCACGTTCATTTTAGATTTTTTCGGCAGCAAAATTAATACTTTAGTATTCTTTATATTTCTCCCAGAATTTTGAGTTGGAAAAAAAATCGAATGAAACTTTTCGTAGCCTTGTAGTTGCTTCCATTCTCAAGATTCTGTCCTAACACCGGAATATACAAACAATTTTTACAGAATTTCGTATTTGGGACATCACACCGAGAACCCAGATGCGGACAAAAAAAAGTGTCCGCTATGTTACGGGTCGCCCTCACGGGAGTGAACCCGTTTGCCCCGTCTCTGGCGACCTTCACCTCAACCGCCACCGCCTCCATTGTGTCGGCGGCGCCGGTGACAGCGCGTTTTGGACCGGCGTGCGCGTGAGCGTGAGCGTGTGCGGGCGGCGTGGGAGCGCGCGACGCGACGTCGTCGCCGCCGCCGCCGGGGCGGCCTCGCGTGACGGATTCGTGCGCGGGACGGCGCGCGGCCTGGCGCTGCAGGAATTTCTTCACGGGGGCGGTGGCGTCGCGTCCGGCCGGCCGGAAACCGAGCTCCTCGCTCGCGATGCCCGTCGTCCGGGATGGGATTGGTTGATTCGTCCGGGCTCGTCAACTGCTATGGTCATTAGTCCCGTTAGTGCGTTGTTTTATCCTGGGAGCTGGCGGTGTTCCTCGCCACGAGATGATCACATTCTATAAAATGACTGCATGCTTTCATTGTTATTTTTTTTTCTGGAAAAAATGTTTTTTAACATGTGAATGTTCGTCAGTTTCTTTTTCAAAGGAACACTGTAATATATTTTCCCCCAGGAGTTTTTGAAATATTATTTTCTATTCGGAAGTAGTGTACCTCGCCTTATTAGAGTAACTTCAGTGTGAATTTCTAAAGAATTCTTGTCTCATAATTTTGAAATTGTTTATGGTCGAAAGTATTTCTTATTGTATGACAAACATAAAAATTACTCTGTGCGCCCTCACTTTGGGAGGGTAGTTTTAGACCTTTAAAACATTATTCCTCTAGAAAAATGAGACTTACTGTTTCATTTCTAATAACCAGCAAATATTCAGGAAAATCGAACATATCGAAATATTTGCTTGTTAGTTTAGGCTTGAAATGTCTTAGTATATAGCCTAATAAAATTTTAAAATGTCGAGTAGGGCCTTCTTCCCCGAAGGATGTTCTGGCTACGGCAGCACTCTAACTGAAAACCAAGTGAGATGGCTCAGGGAATCAATTGATGTCACTGCAATGCCTCTGAACGGTAGGTCCTAGAGTTCTGGTCACGAGGGTGGCAGAATTTTAGACACTAGCTAGATATCTAGGTCGATTTCATCCACTGTCTGGAAGAGAATTCTAGAGGCTGCCTGCCTGATAGATTTATATGGTTTCTCCGATCAATACCAGGCAAATGCCGGAGCAGAACTCTAACAAATGGGTCACGGACCGCGCGCGATCTTCCCTTCTTCTTCCTTGCCCTATCCTCACTTCTTACTTACACACACATACAATTACATGCACTACTCTTCCTGGAATGCCGGGGGACCAGTCGAGGGGTTACAGCTTATCCCGGCCGGTGCGGTGCTCCATTAATGGGTAATATCTTGTTTTGGAAATCCCCGCGAGCTGACAGGTAGCTCGACGCCGGATCTCGCCATCCAGCGAGGAAAGATCGCCGCCAATTCCTGCGATAAAACACGCACTACACTTACTGGACTAATGACTTCAGCCGTTGACGCGCCGGAAACACGAATTAATCAATCAAAAGAAAATTCGAGTGGCACTGGAGTGGAAGGGCGTTTTTTAGGGCCTGCGGTCGTTTTTCGGTTATTGCGACGCGACGCAGAACTTTGATTCCCGAGTGGTGAGTACCGCTTTGGTGATTTAGTAGCAGCGCGCTTAAAGCGATTGTCTTTTATTCAATACTAATTTCACATTAAACGTATCAATATTCCATCCCGCACTCATTAATTGCTCCGGAAAATCCCTCGTGGTGTAAACGGACTGTTCTCCGGGAACCGGATACTCGGGGGGATTTGCTGGTTCGTTGTTTAATGAGCACATGAAATTTTCATTACATTTTTTCCCTCTCAGACTCCTCCGACAGACCGCCGCTAATGTTTTTTCTGCGCTCTTCGTATAAGATGCGCCCTAAAGCAGGGTAAATCGAAAATTCGTGCGGCTATTTGTTTATTTATCTAATAACGATGGGAGGCAGCGGCTGGGACGTGCATTATCTAAAAAGGAAACTTTTAACGCGGTTTATTTATGTGCAAAAAAGGCAAAAGAGGGGTCGAAAGATAGGGGTAATCTAAATGAATTCCGTGCCTCGACAAAAGCACAAACCTTTCGGGGTGGTTGCTGCACGTGCAGGCTATAACAGGAGGCTTCGGTGTGGCTGCGATGCAAAGTATGGGAAGGATGGTACTGGAGTATAGGGATTAATGTCGGCTATTACTGCAACTGTGTCTGAGTAAGCACTGCCGAGTAAGCACTGCAATATCCACTGTGTTCACATGCCATTCGCTTTACATTTCTTTTTATCGAATACCCTATTACATTTACATGTTACTGTTACACCTACCTTGTCTTGTTGATTCAACATACTTCAAGACAGAGGTGTTCCTCCTTTTTTATAATTCGCTGCTAGTTGTTACGTGCAGTCAAATAAAGGTACAAACAGACAAAAAACGAAGCGGCGCGGCAAGAGCAGAATCATTTGTGTGACTATGAGATTATATGAGAGTTATTACTAATCAACGTCATAATGGCAATAAACAGCATTTAACAAAAGTTTTCCGTCAGCCGTCTGCTTTGGATTATCGGCCGTGTATCGTTCAATACTTTCGGAATGCCTTCTACTTAACAATAATCTGAACAAGGAATACTAGTTATTCGAATAAGTATACTCCGCTATCTAAAGCTACATCTCATTTCTGTCGATTGTTCTGAACGGACGGCAGAATATTAAATGAAGGGCGGATCTAGAATTTTTTCAGGGGGTAGGCAAATACGTTTTTTAGGTTCTACAGAACATTAATAATATAATGTTATAATGAAACTTACTGTTGATATAATTATAAAACAAACTTTTCAAGGAACGTTTTATGTATTTAAATAACCAGAATATGAAATTAATATGATTTTACATAACATAAAACGAGGCTCAATCGATAGCTTTTCAACGCTTTGCAAATCGAGTCAAAACTTTCTCTGAATCTAATTTCTTGTGGCAAAATCCAAAAGTCTCTCTTCCGGCGTTCAGTTACTGAGCCACGTTTTTTATTCGACTTGAAGCAGAAAAACGTCTTTAAGGAGACTAATCGACAAGCTTGAGAATATGTGGAGCATGATTTAACAGTATAGGTAAATACCTTCGTCCATAGTTAACTTGACTCGGTGTATCTTTTCATATTCCCTTCCTATAATTCCGTTTCATAATGCCCTATTCTCTCCATAAGAGAACATGTAGCACATTCCGGTGTTTTAATATTTCCCTCGTAACCATGATCCTATCTATCCACGTAAGTTGAGCAGTGTGTATAGTACTCCATGTCGAAGGCAATAACAAGCAATATCGTATCAGCAAAAATAAAATTCTTTCAAGGGGGGGAGGTGATCATCCCCTCCCATAGATCCGCCCTTGTAATAAAGTCTTAACGGACGCCGGCCATTAAGAGTGGCTGTTCGTCCCTCTGGTTGGTTGTATTAAGTCGAGTATTTACTACAGTGTACTAAAATATATAACCGCAGCATTTCCTCTATGCTCTGAACATAAACACACAGCAAGAGGCGCGGCGCGGCTATCGCATTGCTGATCCACGCCGTTTCGCGTCGCGCCGCAGCGGGTTTTATGTGTTTGTTTTGAGAAGGAGAATGAAGATTACACTTGGACCTTCATTGCTGCCGGCCTCGCCGGTACTTCAGAGGCTTGAAGCTTCGTCCAACTATCCAGAGTCTGCAGGATCGAATATTGCGTAGGGCATATGTGTTTTCACATTCTGGATGTCTTGTTTGCGTTCTTGCCGTTTTATTATTTGAAAATAATACATTTACTAATCACGAATCGCTCATCTTCATTGATTCCTCATGATCACCCCTTCCACCCTTCGAATAGCGGAAAGTTACGGTTGCATAGATTGATCATTTCCTGTTTCTGGGCACACCAACTGCTGTGGTTATTGGTTCCGTAGGAATAATTCATGTTATTTCCTTGGAGAAGGCGGTGATCATTCCCCGCTGGAGTGTGAGATCCGGTGCTGACCTACACGTTGGATAGCTGGGTTTTCCCCTCTCCAATTATCTCCATCAACGGGGCCCCGTCGCCGGCGGGACAAGCTCTAAACCCCTGACTGATTTTCCGACAAGTGAGGTAGGGTCGAACATGGAAGGAAGTGTGTAAGGAAAGGACTAGGACAGAAAAAAGGAATTCGGAAGGAGTGATCCCGTGACCCGCTTGTTAGAGTACTGCTGGCGCATTCGGCTAACATTGATCAGAGAAACCAGGGAAAACTACCGATCAGAGCAGTCGACCGCTAGGATTCCCCTTCAGGCAGCGGTTGAATTCCACCTCGCCGAGAAGCTAGTAACGAATATCCGTCACCGCCATTGCTCCAACCCTAGGGCATCTCGGTCAGAGACTGCAGAGGCAACATTTGTTACCCGGAGCTATCGCAATCGGTGGGAAGGTTGCGGTAAAACAATCACTTTGGTTACTTGTCTCGTGGAAAAATCACGTCATAAAGGTATATGTCTCTTCATTTACCTACTCTTAGTAAAGGGAATGACAATCTTAAGTAAAACATCATTGCCTAGGCTTGCGCCGCATGGATTATATTTACTTCCTAATTACTTGTGGAATGACATTTTATTAATTCTCTCGCTCGTGAGCTTCAGTACGAATTTATTCAGTACTGTCTGAAGAACATTAGCAGAGAGAGGTTTCGCGACCGGCGCTTCTCAATTATCATACGATTCACCGGAAGAAGGTCACGTCTCGGAGTAAACGGGCCAGAAAATGGCGACCGCGGGGGCGGAGTCGGTGCCGTTGGAGTCGACAGCTGCACCGGCGGCAGCGGCGGCGGCGGAGCCGTCGCGGCTGGTGGTCGGGTGGGGTGGTGCTCGTTGCAGCTATTACGCGGGTCAGCGCGGCCGACCTCTGCGACCTGGGTCAGGGCGCGGAGCGGCGCGGCGGGGCGCGACGCGGCGCGGCGCGCGGCGGAAAGAGGCGGGGCGGCGCGGCGCCCGGGCCGAGAGTTTACCCGTCTGCCCGCCGCACCCCGCGGCGCTGCCGGCGCCACCGCGCCGGCACAGTGCATAACACGCGTACTAGGTTTTCTTTAGTTCTCGTTTTGCTAGTTGCCAGGGGAGTGAAGGGTTTTGTTATTTCGACGGTAATGTTATTGAATCAAATCTGTAGCTCAGTTTTCGCTTGAAATTGTTTATATTGTACGAGAGCGAAACTTTGTTTTAGTTTTTGTCAACAATACTTGTTACCGATCGTTCATAATTCCATTCATTTTTATGAAGGAGTGTGGGTAGTAATTCTCAAGCTGAAGGAAAGGTTCACATTTAATCGATATTAGACTCGCAGACCATGCGAGTTAACGGTTGACACAAGTCTCAGCGCCCACGTTCGGACGCTGTTATCTGCACAAAAGTTAAAAAGCAAGTGAACTATACTCGGATGTTCAAGCAAAAAAGATAGAGCTTATTAGTACATGTTCAGCAAAAACTGTCAACAATAATATATGCTTCCCGTTCACATCAACGAGAGGATATTGTGGGATACTCTTCCATTTTAGTAACGGCGCTGTTTCCTTCTACTTTTTTGTTTTGTTGTTTCAAGTGTTTTTATACGAAACACGACCTTGATTTGTGTCTGATTTTTTTAATTTTATTTATTTCTTATATTTTATTTATGATACACTTTTCAAAACTCACGACAAACGCCATTTCGGATACATTCATGGGCCTTTTTATATGCTAAATCACTGGAAACTGCTCGGATGGTGCTTTCAACCCAGCACCCTGATAGAAACGGTGTAAATACGTTTTAGCAAACAGAACACTACATAAAACTTAGTTTAGGGAATGCGAAAATATTTTCGTAATCTGCTTGTAACACCTGTATCTTCATTTTTGGGGTGCGTTTCCCTCCACCCTCTCCCAGCTGTTACTTCTGTGGTTGAAGGATATCCTTAATAATCGAGTGCCCTTTTTTAATTTAATTTTTTTATCGTTGTCTTTTCCCGTTCCACAGGGTCGGCGCGAATGGGGGCGGGCATATTTTATTAATTTTCGGCACACTCTAGTTTTTAGTCCTGATTTGGCGATAATTGTACGGCCGCATGCCCTTCCTGACGCCACCACAGGGAATCGAGTGCCCGTACGTAGGGATATATTTGCTAATAAAGTTGCGAGAGCGCGGTCCGCCTTCGTGCCAGAAGGCCTTCCCCCGCGGTGGCCGAGACATTAATCAAGGCGGTCAGTCAATTGCTGCCGCTTTGTGCCTCGCGACTGCCCATTGTCGCACGGAGCCCGCCCGGCGCGGCGCGGCGCGGGGCAGCCAAGTGGCAGAAGGCAGTGCTCGCGGCCCACGTGCACGCTGCCAATCAACGTGCCCGACTGCCTTCTGGAGTCGGCACCAGGGCCGGATTTAGGAGTACGCCGCCTGTAGGCTAAAGTCCTTTTGCAGCCCCTTTATTCTTCGTAGTTGAATAATACATTTGTTTTATACAACTAACGGTAGAGTTCAGTCTTGTATTCATCTTTTTAAACATTAAAACGCAAAAGCTTTCATTTAGGTTAGATAAAATTACAATTTTAATGGTTCACACAATAAATTACATAATAACATTAGTTTTTGCTTTTTACTAACGTCTTTCAAGATTCTTGAAAAAATACAATAGGTTTCGAAGTGAATTAATTAGTGCTTGGAGATCGGAAATCACTTTTTTTAAACATATTTTTTATACTTTAATGCTAATCCTATGTTTTGCGTAATTGAAGATACGGGTTCAATTGTAATAAATTGCCAAACTGCCGCCTTAAAACTTCGTCGCTCTAGGCTGCAGCCCACTCAGCCTATTTGGAAATCCGGCCCTGGTCGGCACGTGAGCGCTCGCCGCACCGCGCACGTGTGCTTTGTGAATTCGTTCCATCCCCAGCTGTACTTGGATTTAAACACAACTGCACTTGACGTAATCAGCTGTTACGGTGTGATCCGATCGGGAGGTTGCTCGTCACCATAGAGACGTCACTGTAGTAACGAGTAAGCTCCCGATTGGATGACACCGTAACAGCTGATTTACGTCAAATGGAACTCTAAATAAATCGAATTACAGGTCATGATGCAATGAGGAAACGCGGGTCTAAAACTGGATCAGGTTAGATGGGCAAGTGTCGCCGTGCACTTGGAAAGGCTGGCTGATGGGATTGTTCTATATCTCGGAGAATCCAATGTTTTTATTTTATTGATGTTCTTCAGGTGAATAGTCACTTGTTGCTTCTTGGTTCTCGCTTTTGAATTTCAGAAACATATTATATTATGTAATTGTCCCTTCTGTCCATTTTCCATTTCCTTGCCCTCTCCGACTAGTTTGAATGACACTTGATTATATTTGGGAAGGACTAGGGGGGAGGAAACCACGTAGAGAAGTGCGTATTCTAGACCACATGGAATGCACCCCTCATGGCTAATGCGATTGTTTCAGGATCAAACCACTGCAAGGGATACTCAGAACAAGACATTGTCTTTAAATCAAGTGTACTCAGTAAGATGAACAAATATCTCTAATTACGTTTGCAATCTGTCAACAATCGTGTATTTTGAAATAATGTTTTTAACAGTCGTTCCTTGGTGTTCTCTCTTGATGCGAGTCCACATAAACGAAGATTGCGGCCTAAACACCTGAACACACCGGTATTATTTACACATTTCCTAAGATTACAGGCTATTGTCATGTCTTGCCTTACCAACGAGAACTCTACTTCGATTTCTTTATTATGACACTTGACGTTTAATCAGCTATAGTGGTTTCATCCAATCGGGAACTTGAACTATCACAGTAGTGACGTTCAAGCTCTTGATAGGATGACACCAACAACAGCTGACTTACGTCAAGTGCCACTAGAAATAAATTCCAGTATAGCCTGAATAACAACTAATGCACTGTGAAGGGCCCTAGCTGTTTCCTGTAGCGACGTCATATCCATCGGTGTTTTCAGAACACTGACGTTTTCTATAAGCCGATTTTTTGAATATCAGTATTTTGTGCTAGATGTTTTTAAATTTTCTATTTTTAGCTTGTGAATGAAAATCCAATAATCAAAATATTGTAAAAGTTAAAAAGAACGAAATAATTACCAAAGGAACTCTGTCAGTTTGTGATTCAAGAGAATATGTTTTAAGTGACTTAAATCTGCTCGTTCGTTTCGAAATGGAAATTGCGTTCAGCACACAAGTGTTTGCAGTGCGGATGACGCAGTAGCTAGCAATGAAGCGATGGTATTAGCGATGGCGTAGTCAGCAGCGAGGGCTTCGCTTTCGTTGTCGGCAGCGTCTGCTGCGCGGGGGCGGGGGCGGAGGCGGCGCGCGACCCGCACAAAAGGGCACTCACGTCGACTTTGAGCATCGCCTGCAAAGCAAACACGCAGTCGGCAGATTCCTGCACTGCGGCGCGCTCCTTGAGCCCGCTCCCTGCGTCTATTCTGCCTCCCCGCCCACTTCCCGCCTGCCTGCTCGCCTCTCCGCTCGCATCCTCTCTGCCCTCCTGTCCGCCAATTCCATATCACCTCTGCCCTCCTGTCCGCCAATCCCATATCCCAAACGCTACCTCCCACATCCGTCCTGATCCCGCTATCCTCCATCCTTTCTACCCGCCTCGCCCCTTACATCCATCCTGCCTACCCACTCTCCGCCTACATCAATCCGCCCCCTCATCGCCAACTCTCTTCTGCTCCCAACACGCCCACAATCCACGTGCTCGTCTCTCTACTCAATCCCTCCTGCCCGCCAATCCTGCATTCCACTCGCACCGTTACCTCGCTCACATCGGCCCTGACCGCCAACCCCGCTCCCATCCTTCCTGTCCCCCCCCCAGTCCTTGCCCACCATAATTCTATCATTCCTACCCACTACGCCCACATTCTCCTGTCCGTCAATCCCATATCCCGCCCGCACCGCTACCACGCCCACATCCGTCCTCGCAGTGCTCCCGTCCCTTTATGCCACCAAGCCCATGTCTTTCCAGCCCACCTCTCCGTCCACATCCTTTTGCCCCCACCAGGCTAACTACTTCGTCCTGCACCCCGCCGTGCTCCCATCTCTCCTGCCCGCCGCCCCGTCCACCTCCCTCAACGCGACCTACTCACCCACTTCTCCGCCCATCTCTCACATCTTACCCACTCGTCTCTCCTCGCGCATGACCTCCCTACATCCTCACCTCCCTTCATCCCCTCATTTCTCCCAACCACCTACTCTCACACTTTCTCACGCCTCCCCTCTCATTTTACCTCCAGCCCTTTCCCCTCTTCCGCATTCGCTATCACTTCTGACCTTCCCACTTCCCTAACCCGCTGCTCGCCTCCCCTCGCACATCCTCTCGTGGCTCAACCGTCTTAACATTCCCTCCCGCTTCGCCAACCCATATCGTGTTGCTCACCTCTTTATTTCTCATTTCCGGCTCCTGTCTCTCGTCTCCTACTCCAATACCTGGCGTTTAGCATTTTACTTCCATCCTCCAATCTTCTATATTTTGCATCACAATTCCCGCATCCTCTACGCTCCTCCAGCCTTCACCTTCGTTCTTCCTACGTCCTCGCCTCCGCTCTCCCCCTCCTCTTTCACCCTTCACGTTCCTCGCAGCGTGTGCGTATTTCTGAGAACGCCCGTCTATTACAAGCCCGCCACCGAGCCGGACTAGTTGCCACTTAACTTGTCGCGTCTTTACGGTAATTTTCGCAAA